>JAVQJV010033756.1:0-19578 GCA_036024995.1 Gadopsis bispinosus
TTTAGTGTAATTAAGTATAAAGAACCACAAACGTTTCCGATGGGCTCGAGTGAGATGTAAACAGTCAATCAGATGAATATGAAAAATGTATATTGTCTAACTCAAACTGAACTAAAGACGTTGAGCTCACTATTAATACAGAACCATATCATGTTTTCATATTTTGAACCCTGCATATACTCTTACACTGTATGCTTTTTTAAATTCAGTTTGAAGACTCTGTTGTCGTCCAATGAATCAGCTTCTGGTAGTGAGCTGTGTCCAGTCTCCCCAGAGTCCTCTCAGGAGCTCAGCACAGCCACCGACACCTCCTCTCTCCCTGGCAGCACTGCAGCACTCTGTTCCCCGTCACCTCCCAGGGACAAGGTGAGGAACAGAAGTCATGTTATGATGAGATAATAATAAAACTGAATTAATCCTGTTGGAGGAGTGGATCATGAAAGAAAACAAAGACAGCAAATATTTGTACTGTACACGTCTATATTGAGTTTAAAAGTTTAGTGTATAAGTGTGAATCATATGCAATATTCTAGCAGATGCGCAAAAATAGGTAGAGACGCATACATGTTCTTGTTAAGTCTCTAAAGTAGGTACTACACTATTTAGTATCCTAACAGTTGAATAACACAATTGTTATCCTCTCACCACTAGAATAAACCATCAGGTAAGGAGAAAAAGGCAAAGGAGGTAGGCTCTCCTGCCTTGATTAGCAGAGAAGTCATCTGCAACTATTTTGATAAAAGATTAATCACGTTTGTTTTTAAAGAAAAATTTCCAGTTTTTGAAATGTGATATTTGATGGCTTTCAGTGATATTGATCTGAATATTTTGGGGTATTGGACTGTTAGTCAGACTAAAAAGGGAATTTGAAAACATATATTACACAAAAAGAGAATAGAATGAGCTGGGAAAGATATCAGACCTAAAGATCCTTCCTGTAAAGAGAAATTTAACCTGCATCAATATGAAACGGACACAGGAGACAGTTAATTTAAATGTCGCTCTCCTTTAGTTGTAACTTTGTTTTGGTTCCACACTGTTCTGGATAATAAATTTATTTTTTGAGTGTGTGTATTGCAGCTGGTTAACCAAAAGACAGGGCAAACTCTGACACCATTGCAGCTTGTCTAATCATCTGTTCTGTGTGTGTTTGTGTCTCCAATATAACCAGGTGCCAGCGGTGAGGCTCAATAACGGCCAGATCCTGCTTCCTGTTTGGAATGCTGTAAGTAGCTCACATGTGAATGCAAACAAACACACATGAGTGGACACAGCTATTGGGCTTCTGTCAATTGTCTAAAATGTCGCTGTCTCTTTTTATTTGTGTAGGAACGGAGAGGTGGTGTACGACATTGCAACAGACGTTGTCGTTCCTTCTTACTCTGCTCTTCCTCCACTGAAGACCTCCATGTCAAAGTAAGTAAGCTTTGGCCAGTTTTGGTTGAAATGTACTTTTTCTTTTTTGCGACTGGCTCATGATCTGTGGCAGGGGACCTCATCTGGAAGACTGTAAATAAACCAGACTCATAATGGAATCATGCAGCTTCACCAGCAGCTGTGATGGGTGAGAAAGACTTCTCTCTGGGGTATTACATAGGGAGATTTTGCTATTGAAAAGAGTTGCTTCTTTCTATTTGGATAGATAATTGGTTATAGTTTTATGGAGGTTTTATTTACAGAATTCAATAATCTAATGTGGCAATTAACTTCTGAATATTTTTTCAATTCTAACTAATGCTGTTGCAATTGTCTTTGTCCAGATACAAACACCTTCTTCCTTTTGAGGACCCAAGGGACCAGGACAGGCTTTCAGAAGAGTATCTGGAGTACCAGATGCTGGAGAAAACAGACGTACCTGACGCTGTCTGGAAAAGTGCCCTGGTGAGTTTTTGAGAGGAAGACCAAATCCATCGCATGAACATGGTGTGGGCACACTTGACTACATGGAAGAACCGTGAAACCGGTAAAGAACAGTTCCCCAGACTTGGGAAGGTGGCACAGCTTGCTCTATGCCTACCTCGCTCTAATGCGGATGCAACAACTGGACTGAACAAAACAGAGTGTAGAAACAGACTGGCACTAGATGGGATGCTGTCATCCGTTATGTGCATCAAAGAAAATCCTATTGAACCATGTTGCTCCTAATATGAACTCAGCTCACAGAGTGAAGATAGGAGACCTTGGCCTGATGAGAGCACTGCCTAACAACCATGAGTACTATGTCATGCAGGAGCATCGAACAGGTCCCCTTTGCATGGTGGGTGGACTGAGAGAACAACAGAGTGACCAAAGCTGCACTTGGATGTAGCCCAGGGAGAGATATGATTTATTTTATTGCAGAAGGTTTTCACACAGAAATCTGCAGCTCTCACAGCTGCATTACAGTCAAGCTCATAATTCTTCTAAAACAATGCTTGCTGGAGTTTTTTTAAATTTTATTTCATTGCCAAATTCTGCGAGCTATCAGCCAGACATGCAGACTTAGAATTAATTTTAAGATTTTACGGCATGCCTGGGTCTGGCCCCAAGCTATACAGTTGAAATGCTGACCCCATATGAGCCAGTTCGCAGCTTTAGATTCTCAGGCAGGCCGACCCTCAGCACTAGCTGAACGCCTCCCTAAGGCTGAAGACTGTCCATAACATCATGCTGCAATGTTGGGCTCAGAAATCAGACGACAGACCTTTGTCGCCCTGCAGGAGTTCCTGCTTGAGGTAGTAGAGCCGTCATTGGTGTAACCAATGGTGTCTGTCCAGGGTGTTAGATATGAGGGTTTTTTTAGTTTTACTTTCTGTTAGGGATACTGTGTATTCCTTAGCTTCCCATTCAAGTCCACTAAGCAAAAGAGGTGTTCCCTCAGCAATCGATCATTGCATATATGGACTTTTAGCTCCACCTAGTGGAGTTACTGCAAAGCAGAAACGGACAAATGCCCTCTGCTGGCAGGACTGGGACAAACAGCTTACAGTGTGGCCCATTCATAAAAGTCTGCTGTATTAAAAATGACTTCAGTGTATTTGTGTGTGTGTTTTTCAGACCATGCCCACAGATATGTGTGCTCTGCAGGACTTTGACGAGCCTGACAAACTCTTGATCCTGGTCAATGATGTCATCACCATCACAGAGGGGAGGTGGGTGCTGATAAGCTTGAACAAGAAGCTTTACTCCACATCTGTAACATGTACCTAACAAGGAAAAAATAAAAAATTGGCCAGGCCCAACAGCATGTTGGTCCACCGGGCATGATAAATAGTGACATTGGTTTCTTAGTCAGCAAGAGCTCCCAGTGGCATCTGCTGCTGTAACACACACACACACACACACACACACACACACACACACACACACACACACACACACAGTGCAGTGCTTTCTGGAGTGGGAAAACACCATAATGAGGTATTGAGCAGCATGATGTTGTCAGAGCAACTGTATATCTTCATCAGAGGTCACAGCTGTGTGCCTCTGTGAACATGCATGTGAGTGTATGTGATATTGCTTTTTATTGTTTATGTTACTGCTTTTGCAACGTGGAGCACTTTATCACTACAGGTTTGAGAGGTGCTATAAAACAGATTTACTTCATCGCTTAACTTTACGATGAGCGTGTGAACCTTGAGCAGAGCCAAAGGCATCACTGTGTTATGCTGTGTTCCCGTAGGAATGCACTGACTTCCTAAATCCTGCTCCACATTGATTATGTTGACAGTGTGGAGCGTGGGTTGCCAATGTGTGATACTGTGCACTAGGTTTTTAAGATTAACTACAATAATTCATTGAAAAATAAACGTTTAGCTTATTCATTAAAATGCTGAAAGGTGGCTACCATATGAGTTATAACTCACACCACTTGCACACCTCCAGCACACACACACATTGATGCATTCTGTACACACATTTCAATTCTTAATGAAGACATCAGTCAGCGTAATGAGCAAAATTGGCATATTTTGGGATCATGAGACCAAACTCATTTTGCTGCTCTGTGTGTGTGTGTGTGCGCGTGCAATTGAATCTATCAAGTAAATGCAATAAAAACCTAAATTCCACTGAAATAATCCATAGATCAACATCATTCAGATCTGTCATACTTTAATTGAATTCACTTTTATAAGAAGCATTTATAAAAATATGTTTGATTTATAGGTACGGCTATATTCCTGATATACAAGCATGGATATACTGTGCAGTACATTGCGAATCACTGTATTTTCATGTCAAAGCATACCATTATCAGACAATACAGACAGTTTACTGTAGGCCATCTAAAGGTCTGCATTCCATAAACCCATAAGAAGACAGAGAGAGAATAAGGACATTCAGACTGAAATAGCTGTAGCTCTTCCAAACAAGTGAAGCAGCTGCATGCTTGATTTGTGCTCATCACATTGAGGCATCTGACTGGATAAAATCTCTCCTTCCTGCTCATTAGTTTAAAGTTTGGATGATGCCACACTGATGTTTGTCACCTGAATTATGTCCCAAACGGCAGCTCTCCATGGTTTGTGTTCACCAGAGGGGGTCGGAATCCACGTTTGCATAATTATTCAGAAGCACAAATACCTCCCTCTTGTTGTCAAAATGTCCTTACATGTCTTATACTCCAACAACGAAGAAAAGGGTTGCAAGACCTGGTTTGACTCCCTGCAGTCAGGATATAGTTACTGTGTGTGACGCAGGATATGTAGAAAGAAGTACATGCTGTATTTGTCATCTGACAGCAAGCAATTCACATACGGTCTCTGTTTCAGTGTGTGCAAGTCGCCTTCAGTGATGCGTCATCATGGTGATGCTGTGGTGTGTCCGTTGTAGGCGATCTGAGGAATGCCGTTACTGGAGTTGTCCAGAATCTCCTGTTAGGGGACACACAAACTCACTTGATAACTTAACATTCAAACCCGAACTTTAAAATCTTCCTGAAACATGCATTTTCCTACAGCTGTTGGAGCTAAAGGACATACAGTTGACCAAGCTGACCGGCGAGAAGCTCTCTTTTGCTGTCATGTCCTACCTTCTCGGTCATCTCGTGCGAATGGTGCAGCGAGTGTTCCCTCTCCAGGAACATCCTCTGCTGCTCGGAGCTGGCCAGGCGACAGGTCAGCCATGTGGATAAGGTACAGGAGGAGATCCCTGGACAAGAAAAGAAAAGGGAAACCAGCTTGAGGAATGTTGGAAGAAATCTTTATTTTAAGGGAAGAGTGGGCTATCCCTTCTTCAGTATTTTATACATTTTTAGTCATGCTTGTCTGGCTATGTTGTTCTATTTTGTTTGGTCCATCATTTTGGTCCAAACTGAAATACCTCAACAACTATTGCATGCATTGCCATGAAATTTTGTGCAGAAGTTCATGCTCCTGAGAGGATCAATCCCACTCAGTTTGGTCGCTAGCGCCTTTTCCTCTAGCACCAGCAGCAGGGCAAAGTTTTCACTTAGCCATTGAAATGTCTTGACAACTACTGGATGGCAGATGACATTCCCATCAGCCTCAGCTGTACTTTGTGCTAATTAGCAAATGCCTTTAAAAAGGTGTTTGGTGGGATTTCATTTGTGGAACAATATTTGACCACGTGTGACAGAGGTGGAGCTATGATGCATGTGGTTCCTAGTATTAAGACAGGTTTGGGATGATTTACAGTATTGATAGGTGACAAATGAACAACTTTCCCTTTAATTTAAAACTTTGAATATGCCTACTCCCTTGAGACGCTTGAACAAAGACACTCATTTCTGTATTATGAGAACATACACATGTCACATACAGTAGACATTAACAACTGTGTTCAGTTGTGTTGCGTCACATGGTGTTGTGTATTTCCTTGTTTACCCAGACAGGCCAGAGTCATGGCAGCCAGATGCATCGAGTGCATGGAGTCTGGTCGTTTGCTCAGCGCCCGAACAAACTGGAAGTTGAGGATCCCACCGATCAGACCACAGATACAGCATGCTGAAAACAGGATCATCTGAAGGACAGACACAGAGAGAATGGTTTATGTTAATGCAAATGGCAGAATTGATATCCTATCAACAAAACTGTAAACAAACTGACAAAATGTGATGAGGTGGGAGATATAAAAACTATTTCTGAGCTTCCATCTCCATCATTCTGTTGCTTTGGATGACGGCTGCACTGATGAGTAATGGGTATCAGACAAAATAAATCTAATTTCCTTTTAGAAAATTGGATCGCTCTCATAGCAGACGGTCTCTTCCAGAAATATTTCACGGGCCTGTAAATATGCTTGCATCACTCACTTGCTGTATTTCTGCTTGTGTGTGTGTCTGATATGTGTGTCCGGATTTTACTTTCAGTATTTATTCAATCACTTTTTACAGATTACTTCCTTAGAACCGTAATCAGCAACTGGAAAACACCCAGTGTGAGAATCCCTCAGCAGGATCTCATGGGGGAGATGATTGCAGTTCCGTTACTTTGCAATCAGAATGATAAAATCCAATCGATTCAGTTCTACTCTGTTTATTGTGTATGCACGTGTGTGTGTGTGTGTGTGCGTGGAGTTCAGGTTCTCTTTCATTGCTCCCAGTACAGATGCCTTTAGTGCCTTTAACCTCATGGAAAAATGCATCTCCAATTTCAGTCATTACCCAGTGAATGTGGTAAGCGGCTGGCAGGAGTCCGGAGCCAAACCAACCTAATGCAATCATCACCCCACAGGTTGACAAGGAGGGAGGGGATGGAAGGAGATGAGGAGAGGAAGATAGAGAGAGTCAGAGCATCGAAACGACTGGCAGGAAGAGATTGAACAGAGAAGGTAGAGAGACGAGAGCTACTGGGAAAGGCATGAAGATAAAGATAGTGACAGAGACAATAGGTGGTGGACGGGTAGGGCGAGACAGAGGGAGAGAAAGGTTGAGGGATGTCTCCGTTACAGCAGATTGTGCTGACATTGATCCATCATTAGTGCCCTCCTTGCAGGAGACAGAGAGAAACATGAGGACTCTCACATGCAGAGAGACTGTGAGGCAATCACTGAGCAAAAAAGATGGAAAGAATGACAGCGAGAGAAGAGGAGAGGTGACTGCTTGTCTCCTCTGGTTTCCTCGGATGTCTTTTTCAGAGCACACTGTATGCACCTGCTCAGGAGTAGGACAACACACACACACAAGCACCTTTGGGTGTTTGACACGATTAGACAGTACTTATACACTTCCAAGGGTAGATTATGCAGACCTTGCATATGTTGTCAACGTTTGTGACACAGAGCATGCATATAGTGCATATTTATGATATGGATACATGTACTTCAGGGTGCACGTGTGTGGATTCATATGATGCTTGACTGGTGACAGCACATATTATCCAGTGTTTTCCCTGAATAGTAACAGTATCTGGTGTTCAAAATAAATCATCTTTCAAAGGAAAAACAGCTTTTCAGTAAATAATAACGAATAATGATTTGCATTTTATCATCATGTGTCTGAATCTACTCTGAATTTTGTTCCCAGTTAGCTTTGGCATCATGTCAAGTCTGCAATAAAAGGACACTGATAACGTGGATACAGTCTATAAAGAGCGAATGGGCCTTAAAACTCACCAGTCACTGAGAATCTTACTTAATCTGAGCAGGTTAGTTGAGAAGATCGATACTCTCAGCTACAGCCAGCAGCCGATCTGCTTGGCTTAGCATAAACCCTAAAAAGCTACTTTGGCTCCACCAAAAGGTAACAAAATCTGCCCACCAGCCCCTCTAAAAAGTTCATCTTTGCCATGACCAGTTACTAAGCAACCGGAGGAGACCCTCAGGAAGTTACCAAGACATAGTTGGACACTGGTTTTTGTACAGATTAAACAAACAAGATTAATTTGTGGATTTTAGAGATGCTAATAGGGGGATTTTGTTACCTTTTGGACAGAGCCTGGTTAGCTGCTTCCCCCCCATTTACAGTCTTTATGCTAAGTTAAGCTAACCAGGTGCTGGCTGTAACTCTGTATTTTCTCTACAGTTATGAGAGTTATATCGATCTTTTCATCTCACCCTTGACAAGAAAGTATATAAGCGTATTCCCCAAAAATATGGAATTATTCCTTTAAAGCACTCCGACTCCCTCGTTTCTCATATCGCTGGACAGCCTTTTCTTTTTGCTGCAGCAGGAATATGCTGTTTATAGAGAGAGACCACAAACCAATATAGGCTACATAAGAACGGACAACTAAAGAGGCTGCTGTGTCTACTGGGAAACAAAACAACTAAATATATACATGTACTTACAATAAGACCTGTCCTCTTTCGAGCACACAGCACTCCGCACATCCCACAGACCAGAAACTGGAAAGAGAGAGAGAACAACAAATGAACAGTTTGAAAAGCTGCAGATAGTTTTTCATTAAGAAAATTAATGGTTAAGAAACAACTATTTTTATCACCCACTCCTCCCCATCTTGACAACAGGAAGGGTGAATGCATTCTTTGCACTTGCTTATTCAGATGCAATTTTCTCCTCTAAAAATAGAGCGTGTCATCGTGGGCGTCTAGCAGGAAGCCATGTTGTCCTGGATGTCAAAGATGCAGACTGAACTGGAACAGCACGGTGATGCATTATGCTGGCAGAGTACACTTACAAGTGGGACAGCACAAACAGTGAGTTTGCAGCTCATTGTTTTGCTGAAAGTTGTAGGGAGCAGTAGTGCGTGTGTGTGTGCGTGCGTGTGTGTGTGTGTGTGTGTGTGTGTGTGTGAAGGGAGGGTGTGATGTCACTCCTTGGCTTCCTCTCAATTTCAAACACCCGGTAACTTTCAGTTTTAGATCACCGGTTGTAGTTTTAAATTACTTTATTGGTGTAATATGAGGTGGACGCTCCTTAAAATCACCCTGCTTTCAGTTAAGTTTGAAGGTTTAATCTTCATTGTTGATATACATAACTCAAGTGTCCACTTGCTAGATTTATTCCAGGCCTTTCAGCCCTATCATGTGGCCTTCGTGTGGATGTAATTTGCTAAATTGACAGCAATGGAAGTGGAACTAATTTATTTATTTTTATTGGCCAAGTTACTTTCAGTTCATTTCAGCTCCATTCAGTTTCATTTTAATTGTGTTGTTAGACATAAAATAAGAGTTTAAATGGGAATTTGAGATTCTCAGCTTCACTTTAAAAATATTCTTATTATTCCAGTTGTTATACATACAAATATAAGTCCTAATCCTTTAATCTGTATATGTGACATCTGCAGATATAATACAGTGTCTGCTCTTTAAGCTTGTATCTACCTTTAAACAACTGATTGGTTTACTGAGAGACTGGGGCTATTGGTTTAGAAATGACACACTCAAACATCATTATGAATCAGGTCTGCTGTTCATTGAATGTAACAGATGGCCTTCCAGTTACCAAAGGACTGCCCAGTAAATTGGAACAATATTAAAATAATCAATTGATGTAATCTCGTGTAAAGAAACTGTTTCAAATGTGAACAAATTTCAGATATGAGCGAGAGTGACTTTGCTCTTTCAGCAGGACACTTAACCTATGATCAAAGGTTGGACACTCAATCTGCTTCTGGGACAGCGGTCAGTCCGTCTTAATGACTCTCAGTTCCTGACATCTAAACCTTTGGGCAATCACGAGACACAGGTGGCTGACTCAGCAAACGGCATTCAACAGCTGTAAGGTTGAGCTCACAGACGCCACATTGCATAACAGCTTTGCAGCAGCCTCACCACTGTCAGCGCACACACTTGCACTCACACTCAACTATACAACCTATATAATGTGATATCACTCATTGCTCTCTCCCTATTATACAGTCTTGTAGATACTCCAAACTTTACAAAAATCTGAATCGGATATGTTACTTTCTTGAGCTCCAGGCACTTACAGTAATTCTCAGCAATAGCTAAAAGTCAGACTGTGTTTCCCCAGCTGGTGCAGCACTCATAGTAAAGTAGCTAATTCGAGGTTATATATACTAGAAATCATTGCTCAACAGCAAGATCAAGACAATGAGGCTCAGAGAGAGCGCTGCGCTGTAACGGGAGGAGACATATGCAGAAGAGTGAGAGTGCGTAAAAGCTTTGACCCTCCCAAGACACAGAGCAACAATTCAAGCATGAATTAATGAGACAGATATTTAGTTCCAGGACAGAGGCATCTAGGAACCGCAATGCCTGCGTGTGTCACTCTAACATCTAACGGACAAACATAAAGTACAAAACTAAACATTTAGTCTTTAGTCCACCTACTGGGTCTAAATACTGGGGGCTTAGCATGGAAAAAAGGGGGAAGAGCCACAACTTCCAGATAGTGATTCAGATAAACAACCACCAGTATGAGCAAACTCTGTCTCAAGCCAAAAGCCTTTTTCTGTGCCCTCAAAACCAACACAACATGTAATATGATTAACTTAACAGAGTCTTGGACCATATGCCCTTTGTTAGGGAAGCTTTAGAACCTTTTAGAAAAAATACAGATGTGTAGTCTGATTGTTAAGTGTTTATAAATGATCTTGTATCAAATCAAAGGGTTAGTTGAAGTTGTAGTCATTACATTTTCATATGTAAGTATCAATATGAAGCATTTATAAGAAATCATCCTAAAAAGTGATGGATTAGAACACAACTTCTGCAGGTAGATTCATATGTTCTAGTCAAAGTCATAATAAAACAACAATTAACCTCATTTCAAAGTAGAATAAAACACGCCTTCCCCTTTGTAAGGCCACTTATATTCATACATGTCTTTCTTTTTAATAGGACATACATGCAGCAGGTACTCTGAATGTATCCTAAAAACACTCCTGATAGTTGAGGTCTAACTGTGTCTTCTACCCTCCACAACCTCCCCGGAGCTACTTATCCTCTGGAGGTAAATAAGGAAAAGTAAGGACAAAAGTTGCTTCCAGGACGTACACAGAGTCCGCTCCACACCGGAGACGCATCGCCCTGCTGCAGCTTGAGCTGGCCCCGGACCCAGCTGATGCCCACCGCTCCCAGGACGATGCTCGCCACGCCCAGGCCCACCTCCACCACGGACAGCAGGAGCAGACTCCACAGGATCTTGCGGCTGGAGCACATCCTGCCCCGGGCATCTCTCCAGCTCCAGCAGGAGGCGGACAGAGGGAGGAGAGAGGAGTCCGCTTCCTCGGCGCTCCGCTCTACTGCTTCATGGCCGGACGGAAAACAGCGGCTATCCGGGCAGGTAGGTCCAAGTGGAGTAGAAATGCTAAAGGGAACCGGAGAGCGTCGCAAAGTACACAGAGCCGGAGGAGGGAAACGGCTGGGTGTGCGGCTGGAGAGCGCTCCGCTGGAGTTCCGGCGCTTGCTGGAGTGCGTGTGTGCCGCCTGGCGCTGTCCAAGGTAGTACACACACACTCACACGCACACGCACACACACACACACACACACACACACACACGCACCAAGAGAGCAGGAGACCAGCCTCCGCCCCCACGTGGAAACATTCAAACACCATAAAGAGAGCCATCATTATTCAGGGAAGATCATGTAGCTGCTGATACAGATGTGAATCTGCCAAAAAGAAATTTGAGTTTATTTGTAGAGCACCCTCCAACTACAGGGCAGTTCTTCTTTAGATAAGACTTATAAAGGATTTTAAAATAATAAAATAAAATAGAGGATGAAAAAACAAGCTTAAATGGAATAAAATACAATAAAAAGTAGAATGAAATGCTGCAGTGCAGTAGAATTCAACATAACATAAATAGCCCAACTTTGATTACATAAAAGGATTCACATGCAACATTTAGGGATCAGGACTTGCGACTTAATGGCCTCCTCTCACAGATATAGATTGTCATTATAATTATAGAAACTACACGTATAATTCCAAAAGAGTCCGTTGTGAATCTACATTGAATTACATGTTGCGGCTCTCAGACTCCTGGAAACAGAGGGATCCAAGCCTCATAGTTCAATTAGTTATAATCGGTGGTACCTTTTATTGCACAATGCATCATCCTATCCCATCTTACCTCCTCCCACAAGCACATACAACCTGGACAAACGTAGTCTGTCGAGCTCCACAGGTCTATATGCATGCTTTCATTCGTGGTTATGTTCTCGTTGCAGGTTCTTGGGCCCTCCTCCTTCAACACTTTCCTGGCCTCACCTGGAGGAGGTTTTGATGTAATTATGTTAACTTGATGATGCTGAACACCAAATTAGATCAGGATGATAATCTGTAATCTTTACTCTGGATCACCTCGTGAATAGTGAAGCCGCGTGGGAATTTATGAGTCATTACTCTCATTCACAGTGGTGGTGTCACCAGGCAAAACAGGAAGCAGGTGAATCATTGACTGTAAACCTGTTAGCGTTGTACTGTAGATAAAAATTTACTTTGACAAAAATGTTTAAATGGATTTCTGTGAAATAACCTCTGTTTGTATGTGAAAATAAAAAACAACAGTAACAGTATGGTTCTGGGCTACCAAAGTTAAATGCCTGTGTGGGCCTGCAATGTAAAATATATTTAGAAATGTCAAATTATCCAAAAAGCGACCAACTGAACATGCAAAATCAAACAAGACAAGCCAGCTAGAAATTAGTGTGAAGTACTTTATTGCTATAGAGGGTACATCTAATCACAGTGTTGTGATGTGAATTTTAAAAAACAATCAAATGAAAATACACACTCTCACGTGTGAGCATGCATCATCTAGTAACATAATAATATTTAATGACATTTTAATTCAGTAATTGTCACATATTCTTCTATTGTAAGTATTTATCATAATGCAAGCAAACACTTAAACATTAATGGAGACATCCTGATGTTTAATGGAGAGAATCCATTTTGTAAATCAGCTGTGCGCAAATGAGGTTTGTTCACTCAACATACAAAACAAACAAACAAATCACATTTTCACACATGCAAAAAGGGCTGTTTTTCCTTAGTCATGAAAAGGTCTGGAGATGCATGGTTTTTACAGGACAACGATTTTACAGACAACACGAGTATGTCTCTGTATAGCATGACTCTTGTTTGTCTTTTTAATCACTACAGAGGAGCAGTCAATAAATAAAAGAATCACAGTAAGAACCACTTGTACAGATCAGGTACGACTCTGTGCTTCTTGTTCATGCCCACATAATGACAGGCCTGGCAGATAGCGTGAGCAAACTCATGATGCTCCTCAGTGAGATGACGTCTGGCAGTAAAGAACTGCCGCCAATTAAAGTATCTTATATAAGCCTTATTATCCTTATCCAGCCTCAAGAGGAACTCAGCAAGTGTCGCGGCATCAGGAAAGTCATTTACATGAATGAAGGAAGTACCTGGTGCAAAATCCTCATAGTTCCCTCTCGGTGGGCCCAAAACTATCGGCACAGTGCCAACTGCGAGAGGTCCATTGAACGTTTCTGTAATGTAATCTCTGTGACTTGAATTCTCAAAGGAAAGGTAGAATTTGCAGCTGCTGATAGTCAGGAAATAGTTTTCTGAGCTGTGAAAGATGTCCACCTTGATGTGTTTTACAAGCTCCTGGTAGTAGCTGTATCTCTCCCCTGATTTTGTGTTGAAGTCGTTGCCATCCACAATCCAGCAAAGCAATCGCTCTTTCTTGGGTAGTACAAAATCTTCATCGGTCTTCTTCTTGGGAGTCAGTCGCCAACGAACGTGGATGTCGGCATCCTTCCTGTAGCTCAAGGTTAAATTAAAAAGGCCTTCAATGCCTGCTATCCTGCGTGTGTTGGTAGGTGAGTCCGTGTTAAACCAGATCCACCTCTGAAATCGGGCTCTAGGTGAGGTGGGAAGGTTGGAGAGGTCGTCCTGAATAGCTCTGTGAAATATTAAAACCCCATGAGCCCTGGAGTATAAAGATCTATCGTCTGTGATGTGGCAGCTGTCAATTTTGAAAAGCGTCTTACAGTCTTCTAAATCAAACCTTTTGTTTTCAGGCCAGAACCACAGCAGCATTAGACTTGTCTGCCTGTCGTCTCGTGTCGCTGCAGGTCTGTTTTGCTGTTTTCTAAGAACTGATGTGCTGTGGAAATTAGCCTGCTTTGACAGCTGCCTTGCTTGAGCTGGTGGAGGATGACATTTTGGAGACGTAAACGACGTATAGTACATTAAAAACAGAACTATGAATCCAGCCAGGACAAGAACAACTTTCAGGGTGGCTCGTAAAACACAATAAATGGGAGAGGCCATTATTAAACCTGCAAGGAAAGAAGAATCCTTTATCATAATCACCGGCAACACATTGCCTCAGCAAGAGAGTTTGAAAGAGCAGCAGAGGTAACTCATTTGAGAATTCATAATCTTAAGGTTGCCCTAAAAAACAGTATAACCACATGTAGCGTGAAAAGCCAAACGGATGGTAATACAATGTTTAAATGTCATTTCTGCACTACCAAATGTCCCTCCAGTAACAAGTGGTGGCAAAGATCATTTTCAAAGCAACATTTTCAAGTGTAAAGAAGCTGGAAAGTTTGGTCAAAATACTTGCTTGTCTGTTGGAGCTGAAAATGACGTTGGTGCTTAGAAGGTGAGTGTGAAGATAATCTGCAGGATCCAGAATGAAATTGCACAGGTCTGATGAGTGAAACTCAGATCAAGAAACCTGCCAGCTCTTCTCTCCTCCATCACACATTATTCCCTTCACACGTGATATTTGGCTGATGCCCCACCTACGCTTTAGTCAAACCAATACTGCGTCACACTGGGCAGGCAAGTATTTGAAACGTTGAGATGTAGAAAAGATGTACTTTCATACAGATTGTATATTTGGATGGAATGCATTTTAACAATTCATGCTGCATTCGTTATGTGTTTGCCAACTGAGACAAACACAGGCAATAGAAAATATGAAGTAACTGCACACTTGAAGCTCCCTTAAAGTCTTGTGTTGATGTTGATCAGTACAAATATTTGGGATGTAAGATTAACAGCAAAAGTACCAAATTTGTGAGCATTAAATAGCTTACAAATAAACTATTACATCATACTCATACTCAGGTCACTGAAGACTTGCACTTCCAGATTGTCCAATGGTTAAATTCCTTGTGCAATCAAAGAAATGAATTCACACTAGGCTGCTAAATATGTTGGGATTGTGCAATGACTCAAAGTGCAATATTAAACATCGCCAAAGAGAAACTCCATCCCTTCCTGTTCACACAGCTAAACAAATTGTCTGTAACCCGATTTGCATGTACAATTTACTCTCCCAAGCTAACCTTTACCTACACTGAGGTACGTGGATGAAAGACATAAAACGTATGCATGGACATATGACATGACGGATGAATCAAAGCAAACACTAGACACAAACTGTCAGAAGTGTCTCCATCTCACCAGGTCCTACAGGATCATCTGTTCAATCCACAAACTGGCAACAAGTTAACCTGTGAGAGATGGACTTGTGCTTCTTTCGAACATTTAGAACTTAGAGTTGGAGATGATTACACTGACAGGGCTGAGAAGGCCTAAAAAGAATACTTAAAAGTTGTTTTGCAATAGAAAAGTTGTACTCACAGATGCAGGCCTTTTGACATCTTTACTTTATTTTCATTACTTTTAATCAAATAATCTTTTAGCCTATGAAATGTCAGAAAATAGTCAAAAAGAAGGCATTGTTTTTGTAAGACTACACAAATAGCAAATATTCACATTTGCAAAGTGGGAACCAGTGAAAATTGGTATTTTAGCTTAACAAATGACTGATTATCAATTATTATTAATCAATCACCCCTTATCCTCATACCAAAAATGTTTTCTGACTTTTTCTCTACTACATTACAAAAAAAGATAATATATAATAATAATACATATTATGACAGATCCAATGAGTGTTATCAGAATAACACTTGGGCTTGTGTGCAAGGAAAGGATGTTCTCATCTATGTTTTCATGAAGAGTACCACTTATAAAGGTCATGAACTACATTGAAATCCCCGTCTCTTGACATGTGGTCGCAGGCGAGGCAGATGGGCTGAATGAATTCATTGTTGATTGACAGGAGATGCGGAGTTGCTGTGTAAAACTTCCTCCACTCAAAGTAACGCATGTACGTCTCATTATTCTTGTCCAAGTAGAGCAGAAACTCTGCCAGTGACTTTGCATCAGGGAAATCATTTATGTGAATGAAAGCATCAGAGGGAAGGAACTGCTCATAGTTGTCTCTTGGTGGACCCAAAACTACAGGGACCGTCCCTGCCACAAGGGGCCCGTTAACCTTCTCTGTGATGTAGTCTCTGTGGATTGAGTTCTCAAATGAGAGGTAAAACTTGCAGCTAGAAATGGTTGAGTAATAGTCTTCATAGCTCAACCGGTGCCCTTCAAAAGCTGCACCAAATTTGTTGATCGTAATGTGTTTGGACAGCTCATGATAATATGTTTCTCTCACAGCTGTTCCAGTTTTTGGGTCGGTGTTACTGACAATCCAACACACCAGTTTGTCTTTCTCCGGCAGAACAAAGTCATCTTTCATTTCTGTTTCCCTGACAGTGAGTTCATTCCTCACCGTGATATCAGCGTCTCTTCTGTAGCTCAATGTTAAGTTAAACAGGTTGTCCAGACCTGGTATCGTCGCAGTGTTTGTCGGGGATTCCACATTGAACCAAATCCACTTCTGAAAAGCTGGACGTGGATCTTGTGGCATGTTTTTCAAATCCCAGTCTATATCTTTGTGGAAGAAGATGACTCCCTGTGCTTTGCTGTAGAGGGATCTGTTATCTGTCAGAACACAGCTATCGATGTTGAAGTAGGTAGGGCAAGCTTTGAAATCAAACTTCACACCAAGAGGCCAGAACCACAGCAGAACTACGGGCTTTTCATTTGGATCCACGTCAACTAATGTAGATGTAGATGGGCAAACAGAAGCCGGAGGCTCAAAATACATAAAGAATGCAAGAGCAGAGCAGGTAAGGCCAAGTGCAGCCATTGCTAAGCACAGTGTTTTATTTGAAGCTGCTGTCATCATCTTGGAAAGCAGAAAAAGAAACAGGGGTATGCACATTAATAACCACATCATGATATAAAATAATAAAGCATATATCTTAGAAAGCTAGGGCTCACTGGCTCTACTCCACAATAAAAGAACAATGCTGTTTTTATTTCCATGTCTTCTTCGTTGATCATCAGCTGTTGAGGCTGCTGACTTTTTGCCTGGGACATGTTACCTTAGCCTGCTAGCACAATCTCATGAATGTAGCCATCAAGCACATTTCTAAGAACCTTTTACAGGTTCTTGTTTGTCAAAACAAGTCAAGTGAAAATGTTAAAGTCAGCCATAGATAGTGTTGTCAACTAAATCATGGCGCCAACGTTCACTCTTCGCTCCAGCTGACAAAATATGATAGGGACACTTGTCAGTTCAGCCAGAAAGGTTTTGTTTTGTCTGTCCGAAATCAAGCACACACTGACCACCAAGAATTAAGAGTTGTAAATCTGCCAACCATTATCAGTGTGAACTGCATATGTACCGTCCGAGAACAAAGAGCTTGAGAGGGGTAGGATTTATAACTATGAGTAGCGGAGCTTATCAAAGCAGATAGGACATACATTTTGCATCTAACATAGTCTTTTAAAGAAATACATGAGATAAAATTATTGTGAGCAACATGCAGAACAGAAGCTGTAGATCATAATTCAATTCAATACAAGAGACTTGAAATAAAAATAAGTACTTTGAAATGCTTATGATTTAGGAAGACAACATTAAAATCTGTTTTCTTATTCTCTAGTATAGAACTAAGATTATCACCACTAAATTAAACATGCTGTTCTCACCTTTCCACAGAGAGTAAGGGCTGGATGTCGCTTTCTGGTAGTCAGCAGACTCACTGTGACAGGCGTTTATCACTTGAACACACATTTGAATATTTTGCTAGTATGAGGCTAACCTTGTTTACACTGCTGAACACGTCTTTTTAAGTTCATGCATGTTCCTGTGAACTGTCATCCCGATCACCGTGCTCCACCTTTGTCATGTAGTATGATGATGGTCAAGGTGGTCCTGATGATAGTGATCATTTTCACAGTGTTGTACACACAAACAGATTCAATGAACATGCTGGCACACAGCTTTCAAAGTGAAAGGAAAAACATATGTATCTCCTATGTATGTTTCATGTATGAAACATAGCTGTGATTGATTGTTAGCCCCCCAACCGTGGCTAACGATAACACAAAAGCACAGCTGACACATACAGTGTACATGTCAAATCCACAGATGAATGCATGCAAATGGAAGGAGACAAGGAAGGAAATATTTACAAATCAAATTTGTAGTTCGTGGTGGAAGTCAAGTGCACATTACTTATTCATCAATGGATGGTCTTTTAGTACACACCTTCAAAGACATGCTTTGGAGTGATTGTAGAAAATAGTATAGATGATAGATGATAATATTTTTAAGCACTGGCTGCACGGACCACCATGCCCCGGAATTTGGTGGCCAAAGGACATTTTTGGTGGCCAAAATGTAAAGTTTGTCACGGTCTGTGTCGGTGTGAGTGTTTGTGTTTCCTGTTTTATGTTACTTGTCCTGTGTACTTCTGGTCTTGTGTTTTACAGCTTTATTTATCCAGTCTGTTCAGTGTTCACCTGTTTTGAGTCAGTGATATCACTCTCTGTTTTGGACTTGGATTTTGCTTTTCTTCCCATCTTCCTTACCAGCTGTAAGTGTCTTTGTGTTGCCCTTTGATAAAACCCCCTAACTCACTACACTGTCTGCATTTGGGTCCTTTCCTCCACTGCCTCCACCCTGAAGCGTGAAAAGTATTGATTAGTACAGCCCTCCCATCCACATGTCAGTTTCCTTGGGCAAGACACTGAAACGTAAGTTGCCCTTTGATGCCATGAGTACCCTGTCCCTGACTAAGATAGTGCATAAACCACTTGGACTTGGTCCCCGGTCGCCCCGCTGCTCCAGGCTGGATGGCAGGATGGGTTAAATGCAGAGGACGAGTTTCAGCGTGGGATGCAACTGCATGTGTGTGGATGTATCCTCATTTTTGACAATAAAAGATCTTAGGGTTCTATTCTATATACATGGATTATTTGGTGGCCACAAAATAACTTTTTGTGGCCATGGGCCGTAGGGCTATGCCTAATGTCGAACCTTGGTATTGATTAACACTACCTGAACAGGTAGTTATAGTTTAGGATGTTATACTGCTTTTTTGTTGTCCATGTCAAAAAACTAAAATAAAGCTGGTTTTGATTCTGTTTTCAATCACTTTCCATAATTTTCATCATTTGCTCCAATTTGGTTTTCTTTTCCAAAATAGAAACATGACATAGAAAACTTAATCCAAGTATATTTTTGCAGAATAACACATCACTGGGTACAATGAGGATTTTTTTAAAAGAATAAACAATACAGAAAATGCAGACCAAGTCCTGGACTCTGGTTGGGTTTTCCTGCTCTGAAATATACATGTGATTAATCCTTTAGTCACTTGAGAGCTGCTCTTAACCTGGTGCAAACTTTGCTGTAAGTAGGAGTAAGTGGCTTGATAAATGTGTCTTATTCTTCTCACACAGCGAATAAATATTTTACTCTTAAATTGACTCTTTGGAGCATTCCTATGTGTAATTCTTAGAGGTTAATAAATACGGGCCCTGATCTATTTGCCTTTATATTTACACATGTTAT
>JAVQJV010033764.1:0-13152 GCA_036024995.1 Gadopsis bispinosus
CATTTATGTTTGTACTGTATGAAAATCAGTTGGTACATGTGTGAGGCCTGCTTCAGTTGTTAGTGCAATTTTGGTGCAAACTGATTTGAAAAGTGCCCTGTGTTACCTCACAATATCGAAAAATTAATTAATTTGTTATGTTGTTTATTATGTATCTTATGACAAACAGGAGGCAACAGACGTGAGTTGAATACACTGATAGCTCAGGTTTTCTCTGGAATGTTGTTATTTATTACAGTTTTGATGACCTGATTAATTGTAGTACTTGACATGCGTACATTTTAAAGTAACCATGATTGTTTGTACATATTCACTTTGGATTAAAGTGCTGGTTTACTTTGTAGTGCAGAGGGTGTTCTGAAGTGCATGCAGACATTTTTTACACTACTGCAGAGGCACCCATGCAGTCACATGCTTAATTAAATGCATGCATATGTTTGTACATGCACCTCTGCATGTGTCAGGACCTAAAAATGATCGGGCTGACAGTCCCTGAGAGAGGCTGACCAGACTGCACTGTGCACACTAATCATTCAGTTAAGGAACCCCCCCTCCCCGTCCCCCGCTGTCTCTCCCACCGTTCTCGTCCAAAATCTGGTGGGTTTTGTTGGCCTCACGGCAAACAACCCCCGCTATAAATCACAGTGTTAGAAGAACAGTCTGCAACAAGCACAGCATGGCTCATTATTACTAGCTGCGTCCACGTCTGGTGGTATTTAGGTGGATGGAGTGTCAGAGGGAGTCAGAGGGAACAGGAGAGCAGTTCACATGTCAGTATTGATCCACATAGAGCAGCTTCTGAATGGACCATAAGAAATAGTTGGACATTCTACATTTAATATGCACGTTGGATAACAGTCTCATGTCTGTGTAGTAATTATGAAGCCGCATCTGCTCATCTTACTTTAGCTTTGACGGAAAACAGCTAGTCTGGCTCTGTCCACAGGTGACTAAATCTGCCTACCAGCACCTTCAAAGCTCACCGATTAACACTTTATCTCATTTCTTTACTTCATACACAAAAAACGGTGTAAAAATGAGAAGTGAGCGAGTTATGTGCACAGCTATTCCTTGGCTGGCAGCAGTGACTTCCTTCTTATTGCTTTATTAATATATTCTGTATACAGTATATTATACTATTACATTTTTGGGGTAATGTGTTAATCAGTGGTCTTTCTTTTTAGGAGTCATGCTTGCCGTTTCCAGTGTTTATGCTATGCTAAGCTAAGCTAACCTTCTCCTGGCTCCAGCTTCATATCTTTTCATGTAACTCTGCAAGAAAGCAAATAATATGTCAAAATGTCCAACTATTCCTTCGGGATTTGATTGTTTTGACAGCCACTTAAGTATTAATATTTTTGACGGAATACCCCTTTTTAAGTGAAAACTTTAACCTTCCAGCTGTGCGTCATAATGCTGATGATGCAGGTTTGTCAACTGTGTGCTTATTCGCAAATATTGCATTCTCTCCAGATTTATCTGAGGCCTTTTTTAAAATGTTATTAATGTTTTATGAAACTGTAAGTGTCAATATGCCTCAACAAGAATACAAGATAACCCTGTTTATTGCTTAAAAAATATGTTCCTTCCAGCAGGTAGACACTGTAATCACAGATTTCACCTCTCTCAGCCGGACAGAAGGAAAGACAGAGTGCAAAGAATGTAGCTGATTTATTCGATTTATCATCGCTGCAGTGAGCCGGAACTGTTCTGTTGGGTCAGGAACGCAACCCAACCCCGTCTGATGGTTCCCATGCTGCAGGTGTGGTTCTGGAATATTTTTATTGTTTACTTAACCGTTTATTCAATCAGGACAGTCACTTAAGAACTAATCATTTATAATGACAGTGTGGAAAGAAGCAGTTTGTGGAGTATTGGGGGGGGGGCAAAGAAAATAGACCATAGGATAACCAGAGGCTAACAGAAGAAAGTCAGACTGAAGCTGGAAGGATACTTTTTGTTTTCAACCAGATAATATCATTTGTTAAAGTAACACCATCAACAAGCCAAAAGCAATGAAAAAGGAAATGTATGGGTGGTCAATTTAAATTGTCTCTGACAGAATCGTTGATGGATGGGAGAGAAATGAAAGATTTTCTACGTTGACGGAACAAAAAAGGCATAATTACAAAATAATGATTTTGTAGTTTGTAGCATTTGGGGCGGATTTTGGATTTAATAACTTTATAATTAGCTTTGCAAGATGAAAGTGAAGTACACTGTTAATACTGACGCCATCGTCCAGAGACGATTTAGGAAACCTTCCGCCTTATCCCGGAGCACCGACTTCTGTCTTCCAAAAGTGATGCTATTAAATCACATTTTCATTTCATTGTTCCTACACAGGCCGAAGGCTTACATATTTCAGTTAACTTTATTTAAATAAAAAAAGCAGCGTACTCTCTTACACTTTCCTCTGCTTCACTGACCTTCATCAAAGAGTAAATAAACTGCGTTTAAATAGTGTTTTTCTACCTTAACCCGACAAAGCCCTTTACAATTTGCCTCTCATTCACGCGCACACCGATGTTGACGGTGGAGCCGTGCTAAGCGCTGGCCGGCCCATCTGGAGCAATTTGGGGTTCGGCGGTTTGCTCAAGGATACAACCGACATGTGGACAGGAAGATCAAGATCAATTAGCTTTATTGCCAGTCGTGTGTCGTGTTCAGTGACCTAAAACACAAAGTACTGCAGTAAGAGCCTGAACCCCGTGGCCCTTTTTCTGTTTGTAGACGCGAGGATTGGATTCATGGGTCGATTCTGAATTAAAAGGTGACGGCAGGTCGAACTGTGGGATTCCCACCCCTTGTTCTCATGGCTGTCCTGACAACTGCTGTAATCTTCATGCACTTTTGTCCTGTCAGGTGTTCAACTCTCGTCACTTTTAGCGTTTACTGGTCAGTGAAAGAGTCAAAGGTCTAAAGAAAGTGGGATTTGACCAGGAGGTTGCTGGTTGAACTCCATGGACCGCCTGCAGAACTTTTGCGCAATCTAAACCGACGCTCCTCAGCAAGTCATCGAGCTTGAATTTGGATATTAGATCCTAATGTGAAGCCTGGGAGTTCCCCAAAATCCAACCAAACACCCTGGATATATAAAGGCGTGTTTTTCAAGAACAGAAAGTCATTTATCTATTTCAGCAACGCCACCGTTCTGCTTTGGGCTTCCCTCCATTTTCAAGTGATAATTACTGGACGCAGACTGAAGCAGCGTGCCAGTCGAACCAACACTTTGCGGCCTCGTATTCGGAACGGATGGGAATCTTCCTCATCTCGCCCACACTTCGTCTTTAATTACAGGAACATGCGAGCACAAAGACACAAGGGTCTATAATTACTTGGAATGGAAATAGAGTAACTTTGTGTTATTCTGAACAGATTATTTAAGACAAAGGTGTCTGGCTGCCCAGTAAAAACCGTACAGTCCTCTTTTACTTTCTCATTTTGGTATCTGAACTCTGTCATTTGGCGGTCAGGCCTGTATAAATGTTTAAGTTCTTTAACCTGTCAGAACAGTGCAGCGTCCATCTCCCGGCTCATGTGCAGTGACAGTGTTTGTATTGAAATGTCCTCGAGGTCGCTACCTTTTTAGGTTTCTAAACGTGTCCTCAAAATGTTATGTTATGTGCCAAAAACCTCATTTGCTGTTTCTTAAATTAAGTACTCACAGATCCAGGGGCGGACTGAGATAACAACTGAGGCTGGGAATCTAACATCAGCCCGTCTCCACACATTAATAACAGACCATGTATCTACTGTTTATTTTGTTGACATATTCTCTGTTTACTGTTTTTGCCCGTAACATATTTTTAGTTTTATTACTCTACAGAAAAACGGCTTCATAATACATCCAAAATAGATAAAAGCAGTGCGCTCAGTCGTCCTCAGTTTCATGAGTTGGTTAATTGCACTCCCATAATTAAGAGTTTTGACTGTCTTCAGTTCCAATTGGCTGCTGCCCCGTGTGGTTTCACTTCAGTTTACCCATTTCATTTTGAAGTTTTAACAATAGTCTGACAATCAGTCTGCGTAGATTTATATTATCTAGGCTCTTATAGAGGTGGTGACCTTTTTCCGAGATCAAGATGACCTACAGAAAACTGTATCTGGAGTGAGAATCAACATATATATCAATATTGACTGAGGGTATATGCAGGAATCCTGAAGTTAAATTCCAGACCTTTTTAAGACCTTTTCAACATATTTTAAGACTGCAACGCCACAAGTTGTAACTGGTTACCAGCAACACACCTTACATTTACGGTACTATAGCAGTACATTTATTAAAGTAGTGGCTAACCCAAAGGCAACGTTTATTAAAAGTAATAATAGTCACATACTCACACTCCCTCTCACTCACATTAAAACATTTTCATTAACAAACATTTCCATTTGGCCTAAAGAAATACAACATTGGCCTTAAATGCGCAGTCTTGTCTGAATCTCTGTTTCAAAATCAAATACCTCATAATATGCAAATTAAGATGTTTTAATACTTTTCAAGGGTCTTAATTTTTGGCTAAACTGATTTAACACCTTTTAATACTTTTTAAGACCCCGCGGAAACCCTGAGACTAAAACAGAGGCTTGTGCCGGTTGAAGAATGGTTATCGTTGTGACCACTCTTCCGTGCTTCTCCTTCATGTAGAAACAGATTGTGTTCATGTTCTGAATTTAAGTTGTTTTTCTCCACCAACTTTCACATTTTCTGGGTCGTTCTGAACAAACAGCGTCCCTGGGCGTGGGAACCACACTAGTTGTACAGGGCGCCGTGGCCTTGAACAACCTTGCAACCCTCAAAACTCAAGACCTCTTACCTCTGACTTCTGTCCTGAGTAGCCGTACATCGGGGGGGTGGGCTGAAGCTCACCAACACACATCAGTCACTTCGAGGGGCGCCAGCTATTAGTTCCATAATTAAATTAATGTGTACATGAACTTTAAAAATAATATTTTAACTAAACTCGCACACATCAACTTAAATTCACACACGCAGAGTGACATTAATGCTGTGCAAACCAACATACTGTGCACGGTTGAGGTTGTATTACAACTCACAGCCACCTACAAGTATTTATTAAGAAAGTGATAAAGTAGCTTTATTCAAGACTTCTGGTGAGCGAAATCATTCAAGGAGAAGGTGTTATGTTAACTTATTTCAACGACAGCTTGGCCGGTATTGAACAATACATCATTACAACATTAAAATCAATCATATCTTTGTTTATTCAGACACACAACGTCTGCTTTACCAAACCTGCTTGCGAGCCAGCTGAACTATCAGGACACTGTGAATTATGTCAGAGAATAAAGATAAAGAGATAAAGAGTTGAATCTTATTTGCCAATTTCCAGAGGGCCCTGATTTAGACTATTATTCACTGTTTCCTTTATCACCGACATCACATCACTCAACTTTTGATACTTTAACACAACCTTGGCGTGCTACTTAGAAACACATTACTCATAAAGGTACACTTTAGGTACTTTTTACAGAACAGCTGAAAACACCCACCACACTGCAGAATGTCAGTAAAATGCTAAAACAGCGTCAACTTCTTGGTATCTTGGAGGCTTAATGACGGAGTCTGCGTCCTCCTCTGCCTTCCACAACCATAATGTTTAGACTGCGGTGCGGCTACCAGTCCACTCTGGCCTCTTTAGTCACTGTGGCACAGAAAACACAAACAGTCCAAGCACTCGTGGCTTTACTGTTTACCATTCAGTGCGTGCACGATTGTGTGTAAGTGCGTGTGTTTCTTCCTTAAGACCATTCTAAATGTCACTGGTGTAAATGGAGGGTGGGAGTGTTTGAAGCTTGCGGGCTTCCCACTGTAGGCTAGAACTGTGTGTGTGTGTGTGTGTGTGTGTGTGTGTGTGTGTGTGCATCTATAGAAGCACTATGAGTTGAGGTTAAGAGGGTCCTGCTCTCTCTCTCCTCTCCTGTCAGCTTTACAGCAGACGCCTGCCTTCATCCCGGCTCGGCGGAGCGCTCGCCGCAGCTTTTGTTTGGGTGAAATGTACACAGATGTTGACACGACGGCGTAAACACAACTGGACTGGGGTGGGGGTGGGGGTGGGGGTGGGGGTTACAGAGGGAGTCGTATCAGCGGAGGACGAGACGTGAGAGGCTGCAGCCGCTCCAGGTCAAGCTGACGGAACACAGAGTGCGTCTTCCTCAGAGACATCCGACTTTACATGTGCAGATACAGATGTTCACACCTGGGAGCTACTGTAGGTCACTGAGCTGCTCCGCTGGACCAGTTGGGGGTTTAAGTGCCTTGCTCAAGGGCAACCTGATAGCAGCTGTTGAGAGAACACAGAGGGGGAATTGGGTCGGACTCGCTCGTTCAGCCGCTGTTTTCCAGCCAGCCATGATGCTCTGCAGAGTCACACAGATACAGCAGCTTCGGCTCCACGGCCTTTTATTAAATTACATCTGGGAATATTTATTCATATCTTGCACTGCAGTGTCATTTTTATTCTCCTGTTTTATTCTTGATATTTTTTTTATATCTTATTCTACTCTTTCTTTTTTTGTTTTCTTTTACTCTTAAATCCTATTTAAACACATCTTTTTTATATTGCCTCGCGTTTCTTTTCTTGATTCCTTTTATGTCCTGTGATTTGCCTTGCTGGTGAACAGCGCCGCACAGACTAACTTGCCTCGCCTCTTTACAGTGGAAAGTCTGCCCCGAACGTACTGAAAACCCAGGGAGTAATGAGTGTGGTGCTGATGATGTGGAAACAGGCGACCAAAATGCCTGTAGTCTGTTCCAAGTGGATAAAATAAGCCGTCGGCTACAGAACACCTCGTTTTGGCTGCAGCTAGCGAGTTAAATGTTTCTGCACGGCTGGAACAAAAAGCGTTGCGTCTGTCGTTTACCCAGGACATTCATAAAATGTTATCATTCATTGCAGCGTTGTAGGTAATGTGGAATTGTTGGAATGATGGGGTTTATTCTTTTAATCCCTGTTCTTTCTCAGATTCCTTGTGGTTGTATATAAACAAATGTCAGGCTACAAGTAGCGTTCGTAAGGGGAAGTTAAGGGGAAATTCCAGCTTATTACAACTTGGGGTTTGTCTACCATTATATTATATCGCAATAACACAACGCATGCTCTACAGATTAAACGCTGAGTGGGCAATAAAAGCGGTTAGGCACCCATAAAGGATTTAAGCAAAAAATAGTCTTTTCTGTGCAATGACATTTCGAGTGCATTTTACATCTAATAAAGTGATAATCACTGGCTTGTCTATAACTGTTCGACTGCTCCTCTGGCTGTATTGACTATAGTGCTGCCATATCGACATTTGTTAATCAGACTGAATTGTAATTTTTTCTTCAGGCTCATGTTGGGAGTGGGGAGCATTTTGTCTGGTTCGTCTGTGCTCCCTCTCCCCAGGCTTTGGTCAGTCCCGCTGGGCTGTGGGGCTCCAGATGCGCAGCCGGTCTTGACCGGGAAAGGTGAACTCAGGGCAGGGGGAGAAAGACGGCTTGCGTCTGTCGTGTGTGTGTGTGCTTTATACGAGCCCGTGTGCACGTTTGCGTGTATTGTCGGCACGTGAAATCACCACAAATGACCCTTTACATGCATGCCTGTATCATCGAGCGCCTAATTAGCCGCAGTGCAAGTGTGCATGTGTTTAAATTACACAGGATCTGGCTAGAAACTCCGCTCATAGCTGTGATTCTGTGTTGGCAGGAGGGCCTGGTGGAGGAGGACAGAGGGTGGAGGCCTGGGGAATATAAGCTCTGAAACCTGGCCCAACGTTTCGACATTTCTTCGCCGCCCCGCTTTGGGGCTTGTTAAGTGAAACAGAATAAGGTGGCGCTGGGGTTAAGGAAAGAGAGAGAGGCAGAAGAAGTGAGTGGGAGTGCATGAGTGACCGGTTGAGTAACTGAGCGAGAGAGAGCAGGCAAACTGACACTCTACCATTATTTCTAAAGAGTGCTAAGAAACAGGGGATGAATTCTTGACCAGCTAAGCTACATTAACTGGCTGTTGGCTGTAACTTCATGCTCACTGTACAGACATGAGAGTGGTATTGATCTTGTCATCTAACTTTCTGCAAGAAACTGGGCTCTTGTTGTTTTTGCTAGCGAACCCCCCCCCCGAAAAAGACTAGCAACCCGTGCTGCACAGCCAATCGTGACACATAACCATCCAAGACGTAATGTGAAAAAGTATTTTGGATTCGACCCCGTGGATGATCGTAAAACTGTCTTTGCTCGCCACTCAAGTGAGGCCAGCAGAGGCACCGTGACTGACCGCAATGCAGTGTAGGACTTTTGGAATCCATATTTAAAGCAAACTATCAACCCCTGCATGTGCATATATACAAATACATATGAAGTTGTGTATGTGGACGCATGTCTTGAACAAAAAGCATATGCAAAAGTAAATAACGTGCAGATGTAGAGATGCAGGCTAGAAAGAAAGAAAGAAAGAAAAGAAAAACAGGGTAAGGGTAGAAAAATGTGCTGCATACTGGACACAGAGGGGGTTATTTTTTCTCTTCTGTTGAAACAGCTGTGGCCGTGCAGAGAGAAAGCCATCGCCGCATATTAACATGTCACTGCGCCGGGACTTTACATGATACAAGTGTTGATCGTCATGATTGCACACGAGGAGGGACACTCGCACATAAATGCACACGCTGTGTAATTCGATGTTTATACGGTGCACATTCCACCAACTCCCTGCAGCGGATGGTTTTGGCTCTGCGAATGGAGTGTGCAAAGACTACATGCTAATTACTCACCAGGCTCCAAGAAAAGCACATCGGGGGGGAGAAGAAGATTTTCATGCAGAATGAACTCTAAGGTTTGGGTGCAGCTCAATCGCTGACCCTGATTTAAAAAGACCCTGGTTCTGAGGGCTGAACAACGTTCACACTTGGTTCGGTCCCAGCTCGGACTCGGGGAACGTTTGCCAAGTTCTGCCTTGAATCAACTCGGATAGAGGTTTGTTGCTGCAATCAAGAGACGTGAATGTGAGCTTTAGCTGGACTCCTCGTCTCCCTGAAGTCATAACACAGATCTTTGGACATGACGTACCTTTCCACTTTTGGAAAGCAACAGGAGATGTGGCCCATAGTGTTACTTTCTTTCCTTCTCTTCTTTTTTTCCTGTCTTCCGTACTTAAAACGCTGACTCTGGTGTGTTGAGCAGCTCCAAACCTCCTGCTGCTTCATGCATCATTCTGCTTACGAGACCCGGGTTCAGAATCTGTAATGAGAAACATTTGTGCGTTATGGAGGTTGTAAAAATGGAAAAAAAATAGTCCCTGTTTTTACACTTTTACCTCTCAACTTTTGACAAATGTAAGGCTTCAAACACCCAGTGCCCATAATTCTGCTGTGACGGCGCCAAGAGATGGATTAGTGTGAACCAGCACTCGGGACAAGTCTGGACCGAGCTGTTTTGCTTTTTTTTTTTATTTTTTAAGTAACATCTGCTGTTTTAACGTGACCAAATGTGGCGCAATTGTGGGACCTGAGACAAGAAGTCTGCAAAAAAAACAAAAAAAAATGTCCTCCACAGAGATAGCTCAGCGGTGCTTGTTGCTATAGTGACAAAACCAAACAGATTTACAGCTCACCTTGTCCTTCCTGCTTGTGAGAGGTCCCGTCGGCTATAAACTCCGGGACGCAACAGTTCTCACGGCTTTGGACGAGAGACCAGCCTGCCGTAAAGTTTACGGCGCTTCCTCCTCCTGCTCCTCGAGCTCACGTTTTGTTTGTTCGGCCAGGCTTCATTTGATGCCACACCACACGCAGGCGGGCTTCATGATGGTGCTGTAACAGTGTCCACCTCAGGTGCCTGTGGTTGCTCGTGACGTATTACGACTCCCTTCAGTGGGCGCGCAGGTGTCTGGGCTCGGTCATAAGTATCATACGTATTTTTGCATTTGTTTTAATGGCACCTTGATCATACTCTGTGTGTTTCAGTTGTTCCAAATCCCCGTCTTTGTGTGAAAGCTCACCGTATGAACCTGAACTGTGAACTGTGTCGGGTTTCAAAACAGCAACGGTATCTGGGAGGAGATTCGGGGGCTCTGCCTGTTGAGCTCCTAAACAAAATCGGGGAGTGTATCGCTCGCTGGCCCAAACCGGCGGGTCACTTTATTACAAACTGATGTTGGGGTTGAACTTTGTGGAAGGGGGCGTCAGGAATATTTACGTTTGATGCAATGGTGCAGCCAATAAAAACACGGGAGTCTTGGGATTTCAATACGTCACTCAATGTAATGAGTTTGGACTGAGGTGGTATGTCCAACTTTAAAGCTGCAGTTTTGGGGAAGAAAGGGCAAAATTAATGTTGAGGAGTTAAAGTGCACGTCACAACTTTCAGTTGGGGCAAATTAACTTTATAACAAAATGTTTCATGTGGCTTCAGGCCTTTACACGCCAATGAAAACCAAAAGAGTGACAATCAAACGGTAATCGGGGAACCCGCTGGTGTGTAGAGCTTCAAAAGTCCCCATTTGTTTTTATCCTGGCATTTCTCATAAGTGGCAACTAATTCGTCGGTTTTAATGTTTCCTGCAATATACAAAGACTTGACCCTGATCTTTCTCTCTCTCTCTGAACTCCCGCTGAACTGAAAAATCCTCAGGGAATCTCTCTGAGCAGACTGGACCTGAAGCTGCATGTTTTACAGTTACAGCACATTTATTATAGTAGCGTTTGGACAGAACGTATGTTGATTTGTAGGATTTATGCAACGTGTTGTGGCTGAATCGTGTGTGCGTCAGAACATTTTGGAGAAGAGAGGACATTTATGCAAGGCCTGTAATAAAAACCTGTGTGTGTGTGAGACCTCCTGTCGATCCGCTCTTAAACACTAACTCTGTCCAGATGTGACCGTTGCCCTTCAACGCTGTTCGTCTCAGCCTCTCTTTCACTCTGCCCATCTTTCCTCCCGTCTTTGTTAAACCTGGTTCGACTTTCGCTCCCTCATCACCTCTCCCTCGTGTTAATCTTACCTGCCAAGCTCAGTCGTTCTCACGTGGCTTCGCACGGACAGATGCAACCCGCCACGCAATAAAATCTGCACATCACGGTTCGGTAATGGCTAATGAGAGGAGTGCGTCGGGGACCCAAATGAGAACTTCTGGCATCCGAGTTTGATTACAGACCGTGTGTGTGTGTGTGTGTGTGTGTGTGTGTGTGTGTGTTTACACTGGGCGTAACCGGCCTGTTGCTACGACTAATCCAGCTCATTTCCTCTCCACAAAGACTCATCATTTGTCATCTGACTGGTGCGGGATTATTGTGTGTGTCTACTTTAAACATGTGGTCTGTGCTCGTGTGTGTGTGTGTGTGTGTGTGTTATGTCCATATCTATGCGTATACGCAATGTACGTGTCCGTATTATGTGAGTTGCAGACAGTAATGTCAGACTGGCAGAGCAGTATCAGTAATTGTTAAAGGTTTTCATTTTTAACTTTTTGGATTTAATTTGAAATGCATCACGTGGTAATTTCGTGGTTAATTAGCAAAAGCAACTTTGACTTTCTCCTCGACACCATCAGTGTCTGAATAAACCACGCTGCATTTATATATCTCTAAAAATCAAACGTTGGAGGTTGTTCACCTGCAGATGTTTCAACATAGTTCGGCCTCCATCCATTCTCAGTGGGTGCTTTCCAGATTAAAACACGGCGGCCAGTCCTGCTTAGTTTGCTGGTGTGTGTGTGTGTGTGTGTGTGTGTGTGTGTGTGTGTGTGTGTGTGTGTGCGTGCGTGTGCGTGCGCTGCCTGTTAGTGTGTGTATTCTCTGGAAGGTCCTTAATTGGAGGGAGTTGGCCAAATCTGCCCAGTGCTTTTTGGAATATATACCATAAGCCTCTGTAATCAGTGTGGATTTTGCCCTTACCTGCGCTGGGAACACCCTTTCTGGTCTTGTTTTGGGTTCTGTCTTTTATTTCCACACTTTAAAACACTTGACTCTGGCGCACACACACACACACACACTCAATTTCTAACCTGTATGTTTAATGTCAAAAATTATAAACATATGTAAAATAATTCCAAAGTGGCTGTAGGCCCTAGTGGCTGTAGGTGGGCGGTGCACTTTATTCAGTGTATGAACATCAAGGCGACTTCAGGATTGTTTTCAGGGACAAACTGTGGTCGTGATGAATGAACCATGGTTAACGTTAGGCAGCTAAAACGCCTGTTTAAGGTTAGTAAAGGATGGTTTTTATGGTTAAATCGTATAATAATTGTCGGTCTGTGGCGGAATAGAAACTCACAAAAGTCAGAAGCGCTATACATCTTTCCACTTTTACCTCGCTACGCTACTACTATGAACTGGCTCTGAACTTTGGCACAGGGCATAATTTGTGCGGTGTAGAATTGTCCATAATAAATGTAATTCCTAGCGATACAGAGCTGGAGGCTAACCACCACCACAACAAAGAAGGCAACTGTTCTGGAAGCATCATGTCTCTATCATGCATAATGTGCTACTTGCATTTTTGCGCTCAGCACATAGAGGAGAAGTTAATGAAACACACTTACACAGACTTCTCTGCAAAGAGCTTCTTGACTCTTCACACATCAACACGGGTTCCCCAGGTCGCTCACTGGAGGAAATGAATTGCGCTCCTGTGACTTGTTCATCATCCCGCTCGCTGTGTGACTTTATGAGACGTCTTCTTCAGGGATGACAAGAGTGTGAGGCACATAAGTCCTCCCGCAGTGACGTCTCTGCAAAGTGTGTAGCTGCACAAATGACATACGATCCATATGACAGTGCTGGGAAAGTTAGCGCGGTTAAATTCATCGAGCTGGATTAGTGGTTTCACCAGAACAGTGTCGACAGATCACCGAGTCTTGTTTGTAGGCTGCAGTCATGTAATGCACCGTATGACTGCAGTGCTGTTTACATCCTCAGTGGCGGTCAGTGGTCTCCTTTCCAAAGCGCTGAATGACCTCTAATGACTTTGGTGCATTCTAATGCCTGTTTAGATCTTGTTGCGGTCGTGTTTGGTGGCTTCAAACATGAGGCCACCCTTTCTCTCACTTCAGCTTCCAATTAGTTGCACTCGTTTCAGGGCTTTTTTCCTTTTCGTGTTTCACTCTCTCTCTCTCTCTCACTCTCTCTCCCTAATTCTGTGTGTATCTCACAATTTTAAAAATT
>JAVQJV010033767.1:0-28691 GCA_036024995.1 Gadopsis bispinosus
ATTAAAGAATATATTAATGATTAATCATTAATATATTCTTTAATCCACGTACAGTGTGTGTGTGTGTGTGTGTGGGGGGGGGTATTAAATCACAAAGAAAAGACACTGACATCTGAGCATTCACAGTTTAATTTCTTTCCAAGATAAAAAATAAGAAAATCATGTTTCCCATAATTTCACGGCATTTAACATTTTTTAGGCATTTAATCAATCAGCCAGAATATTACTTAGACATTAAGTGGTCTATTTTAGGGTCTATTTTGACAATTCTAAGCATTAATGTATACATGCCTTTTGGTAAAGAGAAAATATATACTACATTAGTTCCAGAGGTGCAGATGGTGACATGATATCGCTGCCCTTCACCTTCAGTGGTAATACAGCTGTGGGCATATACACTCAGTGGCCAGGTTATTAGGTACAACAGACCTGCAATAACTCCTGCCTTTATAAAAGTTATGTTCAGGTTTTGCTGAAACTGTTGTGTCGATTAAACTTTAAAGCCATTGCATTATAATGAGAAGTGTTTCTAATATTTTGTCCACCCCATTTTTATCAATGAAGGTAGAGTAAATTTCAAGAACACTTCTCAGTGTAACTCGGTAGATTGTGAATGTTTTGTTCGCCTGGCGTTTGACACCAAACTGACAGTTGAACATTTTCACCATTGTTCACTAAACAACAATGAATTGATGAATGGGTAATTGCAAAGCCAGTTACCACAATTCAATTTAATAATTGAGCTGTGAGGTTTACTGTCTAATAATTTTAACATTACCTTCGCCAAAACCGTGACATAAAACAAAACATCATATGAGGGTTTTCTTTTCTTTGTTTATGTAGGTTCTGGTAGGTTTTGGGTGGATCTCAGTCTCACAGATTTTGAGGAAACAATGGTAAAAGCATGGCATCTATAGCAGTTCAGTCATTTAGGAATAAGGAGAAAAAAGGGAAGATAATCAAATCTTTTAGGCTTAAAAAAGGTATTTTATTTATGGGAGTCTTATATAAATAAGCCAAAATACACAAATGCATGGGTGCCTGGATGGACGCCACCCAGAACTGAATCTCACAACCTTTGTTGCCATTGGCAGGTCATAAATGTGAGCCAGCGGATCCAATGTTTATTTTTTCAGATATGCTTTCAGATTTTTACAAAAGCATTGATCTTAATATGCAATCATAACGTGGAGTCACGGCTAGCATGCAGAAAAAACAAACAAACATAAAACCCCAAACTCCCCATCAAACCATTTATGCCAATATGACACCCTGCAATACCAATCACATGTATTCACATATTATATCTTGAAGTACAGAAAAATGTATATCCCTGGAGAGATAACCTGTCAAGATTTAGTTTTTTACATTTGTATATTACATACAGTGAATTCACTATTTTATTTATTACTATTAACATTGCTATTATTGTTACTATTATTATTATTATATGGTGGTTGTTGTTTGCCAGCGATTAATCTATTACATTTCCAAGGCAGCAGCACACAAAAATCCTCACAAATGGACCATCCATGTTTTTGTGTATTTTAATTTTTCTTCCCGACAATTTGCCTGCAACCCCTTCTGAACCCTCTTGTTGCAGCCGAAGCAATTGTCCTTATTGAATTAGCATTACTGACAAACACGATCAAAATAAATGTGTGGGATTTCTGGGGAGGCTCTGTGAAAGTATCGACACCCGGGTCCACTGTGACCTTGCTCCTCCAGTGGGGGCCACCAGCAGAGAAACTGCCGGGACGAACTTCAAGTCCAAATATTCTCCAGGGAAGCACTCTGACAGGCTGACTTAATGCAGAGTCGGCACTGGGAGCTTTCTTTTTCTGCAAGAGAGAAAAAAAAAGAAAGGGGTGGGGGTTGTGAGAGAATGACTGGGTCTCAATAATGTATGTAAAATTAAACAATACAATATGAGAAGGATATGAAAAATAAAGCTGTCCCTGCACGCTGGCCTATGAAGGGAACTTTCAAAATTAGTCACTCAACAGGATGTACAAAAATAAGACAACAAAGATCTGTTTACACTTCTCCATCTCATATAATCCTGACGATATAGCCAAACAGAGCTGTAACCCCTGTGTCAACATCATTATATTGTGTACTGTGCTTACACGGTGTTGTCTCCACCTCTTGTCAGATGTTTTTAATGGAAAATTTAAGGACCAATTTATCTTAGATGGGTAATGGCCAATGGTGACAAGGATTTAATCTTCTCTACTGTTAGGGTTACATTGATAATGAAAGGGCAGCGTCAACATCTATGTGCAGTACAGGCTACTGTGTACTATCGATCCTGGAGAATGAATGCTGTTTTTATGGGAAACTGACACAATGAGTAAATATCCACATATGATCCTTTAAACTTTTAAAAGCACTGGGGCCAACAGGGGAGGAGGTATTTTAGAAAGCTACTTTAAAAAAACAAATATTGATTTTTTTTTTTAAAGTGTTGTGTTGACATACTTCGACCATCATCTTTTATATTTTTAAAGCTACAGTTTTGCCTAGAATTAAACAAAAAGAAGAGATTTTTAATAGCCGTGCACATGAAGTGTTCAGCCCTGTACTTTAGGTGAACCTAAAGGGAGGAAATAGCAACAGTAGCAGCTTGCCTGCTGTATTACACTACAAACCGAGTGTGTATGTGTATCAATGTGTGTTCTCATTTCTGAGTGTGTGTGTACGTGCAGGGATGGCGAGCAGATCTCGGGCTCACCTGGAACACACACAGAGAGCTACAATCAGCCTCTCTGGTCCCGCTGCTGAGACAGTGTCAGAGCTCTGTAAATCACAGCGCCCCACCCACGCGTAAATCTACTGCAAAAACAACACACCAATGGCCATTAGGAGGGGAGCGGAAGGTTGGAGCCGCCCCACTCGACAATGACTCGCTATAAAACACAATGAGGCCTCACCTGTACTTGCCTCCCCCTCTTGCACATTTGACAGGACCAAACTGTCATTAGCCGAATGAGGAGGACAAACACGTGTCACTGGAAGCAAACAATGAGGCAGCGAGTGTGAGTCACTTGAGATGAAGAACGGCATCAAGAGGTTTCAGGGAGACACTCTGGCGTTCATCAGGGTCATATCAGTGTCAGTTCAGGAGTTCAAGAATGTTTTCAGGAAGTCTTTGTGTTTGTGATTTAGTGCTAAAGTTCAATTAACCTTCTGACTCACATGTTAGGATGGATGAGAGACAAACTTTAATTATAGCATACAGAGCAGCAACTGAAATGTTTGATATACTGCTCCTGTCAGATGAAAAACACACGAGTCCAAAGAGTCACCAATTCACACGATCTGGGGAAAATGACTTCCATATATTGATAAGCCTTCATTCTTGCAGGGCCAAATACGGTAAGTAGGCTGTCAGAAACATACAGTATACCATTCATTATTGCACACTCATTGTTAAAAAGGATGGATATATATAATATGTGCAATAAACACCTGTTTATTTCTGTCTAATGTAGAATGTGCAGCATAAACTGTAAATGTTGAGGTTAGCTTTCAATTTAGGCTGAAAACAAAGCAAATCCTCTCCAACTAGACAAGATTTAAATGTTCTTTGTGTCCAGCGCCACAGCAGCAGTGTGGAAGCACAAATGTACTGTGACCAGGTCCACAACACTAAGGATACACAAAGAGGGATATAAATGGTTCTGTGTCAGTGAGAGATAAAGAGAGTAAAATAAAAAAAGGGAAGGGAGGGCCCTGCCTGCCAACTGCAGCGATCCCCTCGTCCCAAGGCGTCCCTGCCACTTTAAGAAATGAAGCAATATCATTAATGGAGGCCTCCAAGGGCTGACATCTTGCTCCAATTCACCAGTCCCCGTCTATCACACCATTACGTCGGGCCCAGCAGAATTAAAATCCAATCACTCCTCTGGCTAGTTTGATTAAGGAGGGCAACCGCACAAAGAAGGGGCTCTGACCCATTGTTGCCTCTGCCAGGGAGTCCCCAGAGGCCGGAGCAGGTTTCTGGTCCCAGGCAGCACCCAGACAAGGCCTGGTCACTGTTGAAGTGTCACAATAATCTAGTGTGACGCCTGTGTTGAATGTTTTGAAGTTGTGTTTTATGGCTTTCTGCAGTATTTGTCAGTCGGCAGGAGTTTATATAGGACAATGGTCTGATATAAACTTGTAGAATTTACTCATGGTGGGTGATGGACATTTACAAATGAAAATAGAGGTTGCCCACATACCGAAGTTTGCAGGTTTTCAAAACAATTTTCATTGATGCAGCTTTTAGGTCTACATCAGGCGAATGTCCACGAGCACTAAAGACAGGTTATATAGACAGAAAATGACAGCTCCACCTCCAAATACGAGATCACACGATGCAAAATGACACCAATTTTAAAAGTCATGTGTTGCAAAAATGTAAAATGTGTCTGACTATGTGTATGTATAAATGTGTATGGGTAACAATCCATTCCTTAGGCTATTGTGTGCGTTTTATGTGCAAGGTGGGTTTTTATAGCCATGCTAGCGGGGGTGTTAATGTCATTTGGACTGAAATATCTCAACAACCTTTCGATGGATTGCCATGAAACTTTGTACAGGCATTCATCGTGCCCAGAGGATGAACCCATGCTGACTTTGGTGATCTGCTGACTTTTCCTCTAGCGCCATCAACAAGTTGACATTTTTGGCTTTTAGTGAAATGTCTCAACAGCTATGGGAGGAAGTGCTTTAGCTCAAAGCACCACAGCCTCACAGAGCCGCTAACATGGCTGTAGACTCTTAATAATAACGGGTGCTGTTTTGTAACATGACAACATGACTGTCTGCATATATAGTGAGACTTTGCATGAATACTATTCTTTTGAGAGCTTGCAAGTTCCAGTGTGCAGACCTCTCCTTTTCCTTTGTGTGCATTTTTTTTGTTAGCTTGAAATCCAATTGGGGTTGGATGTGCACTCTTTATTTGCTTCTGACCCACATTTACAGAGACAATTTTAGGACAATTGTTTAACTTCCAACATAAATGCTTTTAGTAATTGTAGTGCCTTGCTCAAAGGCACATGAAGCTCAGCTTTTGCAGGATGATGTACTAGTAAATGTGAGGATACCGCTGCTCCACTGGGTGGGTCACATTGGCCAGATTGTGTCTGGTAAAAGAAAGGCAGCATCACAGGTACAGACCCCGGAGCAGAGCCTAAACCAAATTAAAACCAGAAGGCCAGGGTGAGCCTCCTCGAACGCAGTGACATAAATTACTGGGATTTACAAGATTTTTAAAACACTTTTAACAATACCCCCCTTTTAATGTGCTCTCTGTTTAATAATGCACTTTAGGTTTTAAGAGCATGATAAACAAACCAATAATTCACTTTTTTATCATCTGAGGGTGAAGCCCTTCAGGACCGCGTTCTACAGCAGCGTTCAAAGGGGCCTCGAATGGATCAAATGAAGGGCTGTCGCAAGATGTTTTGGACAACAGTTGAGATGTAACCGGTGATCTCTTTGCTCTCTTGAGGATGAAAGAACACAGAGGTTCATCTTCCCAAGAACTGGGCAACGTTTAAAAGGGACACTGATACTGAAAAAGAATAAACACAAGATTTTGTAACAGAGGTTATTGGGACATGTCATGGGGATGAGGCAGAGTCTTGGGTCATGTGGATGGCACAGTGGTTAAAGGGATGTGACAATTCTCTGTAAAAGATGGAAATTGTATGCCTCCGTTTAAATTCTCAGCAGATGTTAAATAATGGCAACAAAGAAATAGTAGATGAAAAAAGATGAAATAGTTTTCTTGGCTTACAATATTAAAGTCAACACGCCTCCATTGCACTTTGCGCACCCGTTTGCCCGTGTGTCTGTAAAGTCTGTCAGTGTGAGATCTGGGAAAGCTCACAGTAGCATTTGGCTGAGTTTTCAGTGTGTGAAGCTTCACAGGGGAAGTCAATGACTCTCCTGGCTGCCAAAACATATAAAGAAGACTCTGCAAGAGAAGGGTTTCATAAATCTTGAAACAATGAAATTCAAAGATTATTAATCTTTCAGCAGGCAATGAATGTTATAGTGTGGAGGGGAAAAAAGGATGTCAAAAATGTCAACCTATAGCGGCGGCGGCGGCCCTATTGTCATAAATGTTCTTAGGAAGCCGGGTGGAAGACAACTGACGTCTGTGTTAGAGCGAGGACCTGGAACTGAAGACACACACACAAAAACACTCAAAGACACAAAGAGTGACGTGCGTGCTCACTGTACGTATGCACACACACTCTCGCTCACACGCACTAACACACATACTTACTCCAACCCACTACCAGCCACCACAAATCACTGGACCATCTCATATAATCCCCCACCAGCCAGTGCTGCAGCATTAAACATCCAAACAAATTGTCCTTCGTCAAGTGCTCGCTGCAGGAAAAGACATAAAGCAAAAGCAGATAGCTGGGCAGGGCCACGAGGTTGGATCTGGAGCGGTGGCAGCCTCTGTGCTGCTCCAAGAAACAGGACGATAATGTCTTGGCTGCTCTCAGCCTGTCAGCCTGCATTAAACTGCTCCTTGCAACTTTGTGGGAGAGATTTTGTGGATAGCAGGGGCACTGAAGAGCCACTCGATAAGACAAATAGGCATCTTCAGATCCTCCGTATATATATTTTCTTCTCTCATCTTATTTCTACATTGGTATATCAGAGTTAAACACAGTTAATCCATGCAGTTGTTTCGAGTAAGCAGGCTACAGCAGAATTTTACAAACAGCTCCTTTTTGGAATTGATACATGAGGAATCAGCTATGCAGCAAGTAAGTGAAGCTCTCAGAATGGATATTTTTGTGTAGACTTACAGGTTTTCAGCCATGTGTGGTTCTAGTGATGGCAATGTCGGTCCGATGGTGAGTCCATGACTTTGCTCCTGAATCTCAACAACTATTAAATTAATTGCTCTCCTGGACTGAAATCCTAATGATGCCGGTGATCCCTGTGCTTTTCATCTAGCGCCACCATGAGGTTGGCATTTATGGTTTTGAGTGAAATGTCTCAACAACTATTGGATGGATTGCCATGAAAATTGGTACGCACATTCATGCTCTGCTCAGGATAAATTGTAACAACTTTGGTGATCACCTGACTCATCATCCAGTGCCGCCATCAGGCCAAATTTTTATTTGTTCAGTACTTTGTTTTATGACTAAATGTAAAACTATTGGATTTCTGCCTCAGCAAATGTTAGCATGCTAACACGCTAAACTAAGATGGCAACTATGGTAAGAGATTTGAAACTATGTCCAACATAAATAATCAGTACCGAATATTAAACGAATACAGACATTTAACAAGTTGCAGCATTTAATTGACGCCTAATCAACTCTCAATGTATCAGGTAATCCTGTGAATTTTTAAATTGTTTATTCACTTTAAGGAGTATACAATTCTCAACCCATAAGGAACAGTTAATCTCTCAGTTTATTTTAATAATTCTATATCACCAAATGTGGAGATTCATGGTTTTCAGTGGACAACGATGAAATGTAGCTCATGCAAAGAATAACTCAATAAAACAAGAACGGAAGGAAGTGACACATGATTGAACTAAAGGGCTTCAGTTCCTTGTTTAGACACCTTGAAAATCTTTTACCTTGAGATCTGAGCTGTGTTAAGCAACGGACACCTTGACAAATATCATCCATGCGAGATTTCCCACACGCACACACACACACACACACACACACACACACACACACACCAGATTTCCATCTTTCTCTCCGAGCACAAGCTGGAAGTGGGCATGGTCAGGTTTCTGATAAGAGCGAGGGCACGGCTGTATCTGGGAGATCTGAGAGATGCCGAAGGTTCTTGTGAAAAGGAAGCTAGACTTAAACTGCTGTAGGGACTTATCTTTACAGTTTTCTATACCACCTACTGACAGATCCCGAAACTGCGTAAATTCCTCTGCCCCCCTGAAATGACTCCAGGCAGACAATGAGACGACACTTTGTGTACTGATGTGTACTATAACACAGAGAACAGAGGAGATTTTACAAGGTATGTGGAAGACAAAGACAAACACAAGTTCCATGTGTTGCAAATTGGGTTTGAAAACGGGCAATCCTTGAAGTAAACCAAAGAAGCGTGACTAATGCTCGCTCTATATGAGCTGGTTCTATGATTCAGCACAAATTCCTACAGGAGACATCAATGCATCATTAATGTGTTGCATAGGTCTATGGCTGTACTTTGCTTTTTGTTCTATATACTCAGCGACACGTTTGACTTTAAAAACATCCCAATTAAAAAGTGATACAGTTTATCTCCAAATCAGGGCTGGACAAAATTCCTCGAGGGTGATTCAATATGTGAGGAACACCAGGGGTGGAAACACAGCCCAATGTTATTGTAGAAGTGACGGTGTATAAGTCACTCCTGAGATGGCTTTTGTACTATTGGGAAGAGTTATTTATATCCGAAGAGCAGGGGGCATTTATCATCCGGGGTAGTGGTTTCCCTTCAAAGTTCTCCTTTTTTATGACGTGCATTATTTCTCGTGCACACACATAAACAAAGCCGGAGCTGCCGGCACTGAATCAGCAGACTGTGTCACCGTGTGGCCCCTGGGTCAGGCCAGCTTTCTTGTGCCGCCAGTGCTTACATTAGCATGTGAAAGGCTAAAGCTGTTCCAAATATTCCCTCTAAACATTTATCCTGCCCCAACCCTGCATGGAAAAATTCCAGGGAACGGGATGCATCTTGGGTGCAACGAGGCGATGTGAAGTGCTAATAACATTTTGTCTTGATAAACCAGCCAATGATGAAATGAATACTTCGATTTTTTTTTTCTTTTTCCAAATTTGCCTTAAGATCTTAAAAATAAATTTGAACCTTAATAATTAGTAACTTTTGAGTTGGATTCAGGAAACAAACATTATTTTGAATATAAACATTTCTTTATAGCATTGCACAGTAGTTTTTGTCACTTTCAAATGGATTTAAACTACGTTCCATTTGTCTTTTGCCATGACCGCCTTCTTCATCAGCCAAGTCGAGCCTGTCCATAATGTGGCAGGCAGGCAGGCACCAGCAGTCTGTGTTTACATTGCAAGTGCCTGGAAATGAATTTCCCCACACTAGCCTCATTTGTCTTATCAATCTGTAACTGTGTTGCCTCGATGATGGAGAAACACATTGAAAACCTTCAAAATAAGTCTTTCTCATATGCTCAACATTGCCCACATTCCACTTTATGCACAGCAGTATACACTGAGGAGCAGCCAGAGGTGAAGAAACAGCATCCTGAGACTTGCGAGCACCCAAGTTTAGCCGCTGCCCTGCTGCACATTTTTTAAATTAGCAGAGTGCGTCTGCTGGGGGTGACCACAGTGGAACATATAAATATTCAAAAGGCACATGTTGTATTCCCAGTCTGCTCATTCTGTTAACTTTTCCACACTGCAAGCGGAATCATCTGTCATTCACCCTAATTTAATCATCAGCCACTCTCATTCAATTATCCAATATAATATGCAAATGAGGTGAACAATGGCCAGCTCATGCTAATTATGTACATCAGAATAATTAAATTGGATAGAAGTGGAGGAGGGGAACCGAACTATCATAAAATGGGGAGCAGATTCTTTAATTAAGGCTGCAAAAATTTTATTAGAATCTGTAATCTGCCCGTAAATTGTTGAATGGTGGCCATGCACAGGGGGAACATTACTCTTATTGGAAAGCACTCCCTGAAGACTCGCTCAGGGAAGCACCGAGGGACGTGGCTTATATCAAGGGCAAATCCATCCTAAAACAGGATTCCCATTTATTATGGCAATGATCTTGGACTGTGAACAACGTTCCTCAAAAGACGGCAAACCATTGAGCCATTAATATACTAAAGAAACTGACTGAGAGAAGCCAGTGGTCACTATTTTGGTTTGTGTAACTGCTAGTGGTATGACATAATAAAGTTAATTATTAAATGTAACATCTCAAACAAACACTCTTTTTTCCCCCTGGTTCAAGATAGAGCAGTTAGTGGCCATAAATATAGGTCTTTCCCAAAGTTGATGAATAATCTCAACTCAATTTAAAGTAGATTTTCACTCCGCAGTAGGCAGAACTAAATGATGTAAATTGTGTGTGCTGTGCCAATGCAGCAGAGCATGCCTGGCAGCCAGTTAGACACACAGAAACATCAACCCTAATCCTCTCCTCTGCTACTGCATGCATGCAGGCACCGCTGCCTCCCTACAACAGAGCAGCCATGTCCAGCAGCACGGCACAAAACAGTCTGCCATGGGACACACAATGGCTCACTCTGAGGACCAGCAGACAGCGAGCAGCAGGACCCTGGACAAGGTGCTGAAGCCACTGAAATATTTACAGAGGCGTGTTTTGTTGCTTTTGTGCCAAACGATTGAAGGGGGAGGCCTCTGAGGCAGTCTCCTTCCCCCCGCTGACAGTCTATCTGGCCTCTTGGTTAAAGAGGAAGTCACAAAGAAGACAATAAAAATTCAAATTACAAAATTGCACATCTTTAAAGATAACAACAGTTGCCCCACTCTGTGTATACATGGCCATTTTGTTTTAGAGTGAAGAAGGGCTGTTTGGAGTTTGAAGATATTGATAAGAAAGCTTGAATCACATGCAATCCATCACCTTGTGTGCTGGCCGACAACAACACCTCTGCTGTATCCTGCCGCGGCCGGACAGTATTTGTTAAACATGTCAGGGTGACAGAACAGCAGTAGGTCAGGAGCACTGTAGATCAAAGTGGGAGCAAGTCTGAGTGAGGATATAGAGACATGTAAACTGACAAATGACACAATACGCAGCAGTGATAGCCTGTCTGCTATCTCTTCCTCTTCTAATATATCTACAGCAAAATGTGCACACAGGAGAAAGGCTGTTGTTTAGATTGTGCATCCTCCTTGCAGTGTACACATTATGCATGTGTATATAGCCTGTGTGTAAAATGTCAGTGCAATATAAAAATATTCACAGTCAATCAGTTCAGCTCATGTTCTCCAGTATTTTGGAGATTCCCTATTTTGCATGTTGCTAAGTGTTTGGCTTGGATTAAACGTGGTCCTTGACTGCTTTCTTGATGAGCAGAGACTTTGAACTAAAGGTAGGCTTTGTTCGTGAGTCAAATAAGAACATTTTAGATACATATAATATCTTATTGAGTGATAGAACATAAATTCTGATCAAACAAACGAGATTACAGGTTGAAAAGTGCTTGTTCCATGGATTCTTAAAGAACCCCTGAGACATGTTTTATGACATATACTGTACAAATTTTCTGCTTTGATCATTTATTTCTTACATGTTTTTTTAGCACGACAAAGTTCAATTACCCTGTTAGAAGTTCTTAAAATTACATCTGCTCCTCCTCCCTCATTAATAAAATGCAGAATCTATGAATATTCAACTATTTTCCATCTCAAAAAGGTTAACGACTTGACGCAAGACGTCTCCTGCTTCACTATGTGAACTAGAGGCTTCAGGTTTCCATGCCACACATGTATAAGGTGCGTGCTGGATCATGATAGTCTTCCAAACTAGCTGTGAAGTCACAAAATAATGGTTGTTGGTCTGTGCGTACACATCCCAGATTTGAGGTGAGCACAGAGAGACTTCCCCCCTTCAGCATAGGACTGTGGAAATATCTCTGCGCGTACATCATTCAGCACAGTCAAGGTCAAACATCCAAGTGAAGGAACATTAAGCAAAACACGCTTTTGAGTGGAGGGGGACTTTAAGTTGTGTGGTTTAAATCCAACAAGCTCTTTTCTATGTTTAGTAGAAATTAAGAAATTAAGGGCCACAGAGAAACCAGGCTTACCAGTTGGTTATGGCTTATGTGCTTGTGGGTTTATGAGAGGACAGTTTGCGATTGACAAAGCAAAAATGCATTTTAAAAGGTGCTTTTTGATTTATTTAGATGCATGATGGCAATGACCACGACCTTTATTTTATCAATGCACAAATACAATATGGTGGTAAAAAAACTTTGAGTTCGTTTTGCTTTGTTTTGTTGCAGATGCTTTATAAAGTGACTTACTGGTGAATAAGTTATTACCAGATATTTTACTGTTGTTGCAGCTCTTTAAACACACATTGTGCTAATACGTCATAAATGTTCTTACACAAAAAACAAAATATTTAGTCATCTTTCACGAGCCAGTCCACTCTCATCGGTCAACTGATTTAATGTTCAACCACCTGTACTACGTGTTATTGTCACCATGATGATTTTAATAGTCAGCATTAGTCAGTAGAGTTGCATATATTGTAGCTAGAACAGCTGCAATCAGGTGTTTACCGAGTCCGTTGTTGTACAAAAGTTTGTTAGATGTGAGTTACAGCAGAGATGGAATCACAGTAGACGCTAAAGCACTGATAAATTAGCTACTTCCCAGCTCTTGTTCCAAATGTTTGCTTGTTTGTGCTTTAGTGCCGATCTTGTGGCTTTCTGCCATTATCTTCAAAAAGGGAACTTTTCATGCCAGAGCTTGTTTCACTATTTTTGAAAGGCTTCTCCTGAAGTACCTGAAGCACTTAAAAGACTATACACACATAAACATTACTTGGGAAAAAAACAAATCTTGAGTTGATACATAAAAGCAGCAGGTTGACTTTGCTTGGCTGGTGCACTAACAACGCTATCTCTGGGCCCTGCCGTGTCTGTCCCCATGATGGATTAGCAGGGGTCAAAGGTGACACCCGTTTATTCTCGCGGGGGAAACGTCCTTTTCCTTATCACAGTTTGGAGGTACAACAAGAATGCTTTTCCTGATCACTAGCACATCAGGTAGAAACACAAGGGGATGGGGCTGTTGTTCTGTGGCGAGCTGCTGGGTGAATCTTGTGCTTTGATGAGTTGGCTGCTTTGCTGTGTGTTAAAGGACACTGTAGTGGCTGGATTATTATGTATGTGAAGACAGAGTCAACACCAGTGTTAATCATGATCATGATTTTCAAAATGATTTTGCTTCTATTAGCGCTGATAAGTAGCCTAATACAGGTTTGTTTGACTTTAATTAATTAATTTCTAATTTGCTTTCAAGACTTGAAATATATTCTAAAATGTGTAAAATTAATTATGATATTGTATTTGTGACTTACAATACATTAGTTTTACTTCTTTAAATTCCAGTCCATAACATTATACAGGAAGCCTTTGTGATGAGGTAACTTCTGCAAATCATTAAACTGACTCTACAGTGTGCAAAAATGACTGGCAGCCCATCAGCCAAGCAAGGAAAAAGTGTTGGATGTTGAATATCTGAGGTCTAGCTGTCAGAGTCCACACTCTGAAAAGACATCCTTGTTCCCAGATGAAAGTAAGGAAAGCAGGCTAGAAAAACGATGATTTGACTCAACACCATTATCTGTAATAAAATAATTATGTAATTAGCCTCCAATCCGCAGTTCAACCCAATAAATGCTAAAGTTGTTCACAGCAGGTTCACAAACAAACACAAACCTGTCTGATCTCTCAGAGTGCAGCAACTTAAACCCCTTTCAGGATCCATAATGAGTCAGCAAACATTTTCATTACAAATTTGTACCACTTTCCACCCTAAATGAGAGAGCCGCACTTCCTCCTATAAATACCATGAGCAGGTATCTCTTACTCAGCGGCATGCTAAGCACAGGATGGAGACCTGTATGCCAATACCTCCACAGTGTAAGGGCCTGATTGTGTGCGGGGTTGCCTGGTCACACTTAATGCTGCACTAAGACACCTGAGCACGGAGGACGGCTATTGTACGTCAGCCAACGCTGCTGCATGGCTCTCCTGTCCTCTAAAAACCAAGGGAGGAAGGAGGAAAGAAGAAGGAAGGGTCATTTCCACCTCCTGCCACTAAAATCAATGCATCTCTTGGACACCGGAGGGTCAGGGCTGTCAAATGGCACTAAAGAGACACCATTAGGTCTCCTAGAGGCCATGGGTTACTTCTTGATGTACTCTTCTGAGACAGCACTAAAGACAAGTGTGCCTCTGTGGAAAAAGTAACGTTTTAAGGATAGATGCACACCGGGGCAAGAAGACTAAATCTTGAGTAAACGTACAACAAAGTGCAGCTTTTTTTTTTTCCGCTCCTAAAGCACTCCCAGGCATTAAACTCTCTCGTATTATCCACGACTATAGGTTACATCCACTGGCCGCTGTGCAAACCGTGGTTATGGTGGGACTGTGAAAGGAACGAGGGAACAAACGGCAGGTTTCTCACACATATTCAGTGACAGACACGCAGCCGATCAAACAGCTGGCTGTCATTAGAGCACAGCAGCTGGGGTCGGCCGCGGCACAAATTGAGGGCCGACACTGACGCAGACAGGAATCAGTCGCATAGATGTGAGATATGTCAAGCTGTTGGTACAGTTTCTGTTGTGTTGATTTAGCGGTGATATACATGATTTACTAAGTGATAGACTAATGGGTGGCTTTTAAGAGAAAGCACAGCAACAGTGTGAGAGTCTTATGAATCGTATCAATGTGTATATAAACACATATAGCACTCCCCTAACACTCCCTAACTGTTTCACCCTTTTTTCACCCTATTTCATAAACTAAGCTAACTGGCTGCTGGCTGCAGCTTCATATCGCACAGACATGAGACTGGTATCAAAGTGACCATATATCACTAAAATATTAAACTATTTATTTAAGTACATTTAGCTGATGTTACTTGTGAACATTTACCTTTACTTAACCCAACTCACTGTAGAAGCCTATTTCTACTTTCTAGTGTAAAAGGTGTTAGTATTTCCTCAAAACAACTGATGTTTCCCTGACATGTAAGGCTATGCTGTAAATCCATAGGCGCTGTCAATGCTCATCGCGTACACACTCATATGTATACTATACTCATATGTCTGAAAGTAAGTTCATCTTGAGCAATTGAGAGGACAGGCTGTCTTCCATTTGTCTGTTTGCCTCCTAGATTACTATCTTCACCTCTCTGTCCCAGCAGACCTACACACACATCCGGCATAATGCTGATAAAAGCTCCCTGACCGACGTCACCACCTGAATGAAAAAGAGGTCATTCACCAAGTGACCAAGAGCATTTGACTGAAGGTGAGGAGAGTGACAAAGGAGAAATTCATAGTGCGAGAGGAAGTGGACGGAGTTCTATCCAAAACTGATCGGGTTCATGCCGGCAAGCAGTAGTGGAAAGAAGCCAGAAACAAAAGACAATAGCCTAATAGGCTTGGGAAAGATTTGTATATTTATATATTTTAACTTAGTTTTTAATGCACTTAAAAACTGGATCATGGATCATTTGCTAAACATAACAGCAAAGAATGGAGGAGAACATAGGGAGTATCAAAACTTCTCTTCTCTGAAAATGAAATAAAATAAAAAAATCCGCCCACAATAGCTGAGCTGAAATTCAATACACTGAGATTTAAGAGAGAGTCCACCATGACAATGCATTATTGTGATATCACAAATTTGTCTGGCAGTGACAGGTCCAGAGAACATTCCCTCTTCGCCCACTGCAGTACAAATCACTGGTAATTAGCCTATTACTCTGTCACCAGGTCTGCTTCAGCAGCTCACTGAGCCCTGGGAGGAGCCGGAGCAGGGATCCGTCTCACCTTGTCTGAGTGGCTCGGGTATGTCTACCCCGGAGGGACTGCAGCCCACTTCGCTTAAAGGGATGTCCCACAGAGAGAGCTGTCCATCTCCAGACCTCCCAGCATGTCAAAACCTTCCAGTCCAGCTCTGGAGGCCGAGCAGCATTCGATCACCGCCGCCAAGATCATTTTAAATCGCCTCGAGCTTCCCCCTTCTCCAAGACAATCCCACTCCTCTTTCACGTCTTTGTTGGAGCTGTCAGTGCAGTGCAGACTTTACATATAGCAGTAAATACCATTTCAAACTCCTCACAACCTCCCTAGTCAGTGTGTCACATGTCACTTGAACTTAAGCTTGTTGTTATGACATTCTCCCCCTAAATGGCGTCACTAAGGCATCTATTGTCAATTTGTCAAGTTTTTGACTCTGTATGGAACAGAACAGGGTGCATTTACCTGCAGCCATACTAGACCTTAAGGACTACAGGTCCAAGAGCACTTTGCTATACACACATCCAGACAAGAGTATCATCAAAATAAACTGCTCACAGTTTTAGGCAGTTTTGCAGGTTTGAGGAACTGGTTATGGTGCTAAATATCAACAAATCTTCTGTGTTGTGTCATTTAGTTTGATTCACATTTGCATAACTGTCACTTGCCTGCTATATTTTGTATATAAATACACAGAAGCAATCATTGTGCTGTGATGTTTATTATAATTGGGAAATTAGAGCAAAAAGTTTCTTCAACATCCTACTGCCACTGCAGAAAGAATGATAGAAGTTGATCTACTGCAATATTCCAGGCCATTTTTCATTTATTAAAACAGAATACTTGTTTTGTCCTAAGAATGACTAGATTTATAGTATTATGAATTAGTATGTGTTTTATCTTTGTATAACATTGAAGCTTTGCTTCCTGCAATTTACTTCTCAAGAACATAAAAAAGAGGTAAAATCTGAATACCAGAATAGTCTTTTAAATAAAAGATGAATAAACAAATCCCAAACTGTCAGATTCAGTGACATTATTTGAATGAAAACAACCTGAAATGTTTACTGGCAGGAAGCTGAGAAGATACACTCCCTCTCATGAGTCATGACTTTTCTGACTGAGCGATGGGACACATCTGCTCTGAACGCAGCCTTGTAGAGTTGCTGCATTTTGTTTATTGTGCATCAGAGCAGAACTGAAAATTCTCTCTTTTTAGCCTCTCACATGATGGACGCCTGACCTCTGCTCAGTCCATTAAAATAAGAATAATTTTATCTTTGAACAAGCAGACAATTACTTAATTGTATCATTTTAAGAGGGACAATAGCTAAATCTTTGTGCTACCTAGCGCCTTAGTGACTGGCCATGATCATTTCCATCATCTCTGACCCTGCCTGCACCCAGTGAAAAGTGGGCTCAATTAAAAGTCCTTCATAAATATTAAACACTATCTATCAGCAAGTTATTCATATAAATGATGTATCTGCTTGTAAGCACAGACTATCAACATCTAAATGTCCTCTGTAAATACAGCTCAGTTATGGAATCCTTGCTCTGCTGTAATTCCAGAGCTGTCCAGTTTTAAATGGGCACGGGGCCAGCTCAGCACTTCGCCATGCTAGCTAACAGAGACGCTGCAGTACTAATGTTTGGCTCCTGCTTGTATGGTAAGTGATCATTTTCGTCAGAGCAGGGAGATCCCTGCACAGAGCTGATTCATCTGTCACCAAAGTGAAGGAGGCCTGCTGAAAGACACAGAACGCTTGGAAGGAAACATAAGACTGGTGAATTTATATCTAGTTCACAATTGAACTGAATTTGGTAAAGTTCCCTATGCCAATTCTGCATATTTAATTACCCTGTAAATACATTACCACCCAGCATAACTGAAAATACTTATACAATAAATGTCAAGACACCATCATGCACTATTCAACAGTGTTCAAAAATAGACTTTTCAGTGTTTAATTACAGATTTATATAATTGAATGCACTTGTTGTAAGTCGCTTTGGATGAACGCTTGTGCTAAATAAACATAATGTAAAGGATAAAAGTTTTTTTAAAAGCGTTTTGTACCTTCTCAAAGATGATTAGTCTGAGACATAATCACGCAGCTTTGTTCCATGAATAATAGCACATGTCTCTATATTATTCATCAGCTCTGGGCTAAAGTTGGTCACTAGAAGTCACAGTGACAGATGCTTTCTGGTCCAGTGCCAAACGCAGGCAAGTGAGAAGTCTCGGAAGTGTTTGCAGCAGGGTGTAAAGGAGCCCTGCAGGTCATGTTAGCCCTGTTCGTATAACCACGGCTAAACACTGGGGCTAACTTGGAAAGCTTAATGAGAAACCACCAGGCCCCAGAATTAACCCTTGAGTGTCTCAGCAGGACAACATTATAGTGTGTGGTCCTAGTACGTCTGTTAGATGGAGAGAGTGTGAGGGTGTGAGGGAAGGACTGACACATGGAGGAACAAACAGAAAAAGAATGAGACAATACAAGTGAGATTGGAGAAGAGGAAAAAAAAGAGCAAAAACGGAGAGCAAAATTAGATGGACTAAGGTTTATTCTGCAAAATAACTGTGAATGGCTGTAAGCGGTTTGATTAGCTGGCTCAAACCCGCTTTGGTCAAGTGGGGTGGACGCAACACAGCTATGGGGGGCTGTAAACCTTTAAGCCATGCCTCAGTTTCAGTTTGAGGTATGTGGTGCATTTACTCTAGAAACCTTAACATATGTACTGGAACCACTTGATTTTGATGAATGCTATTGTCTCACAAGACAATAAATGAGTGGAACAGCTACACAAAGAGTAAAAAAACCAAAATGTAGATTGCAGAGCAACTTGGGGGGAAAAAAGACTGGACATGTGTTCTTCACTTGTTATTTGCCAGATTTAAATGTTTAAAACCTGCAATGTGGTTTGAAGTTGCAGGTTGATTTCTGTTAGTACAATATGATACAGTACAATGTTTTGTTTTTGTTTACTAAATGCCAAACTAGTGCTCCGTCAACATCCCTGTACAATCTATACTGTGAATTATACAGTTTTATGGAATATGGATACACTTGCATTCGCCTTCTTATAGTTCTTATAGTCGGTGGCCGCACAGACTAGAAGTGAAACGGTCAAAGCCGTTTGATTCAGGTTTTCCTAATATGAACCACATGCATCGTACACTTGCGAATGATCCTGACAAGTCTACATTGTTTAGTCTGCATGGTTCCGTTTACATGAAAATGTGACAAATTCAACATCACCGCTGTCTTTCGATCGAGAGATAGGCTTTAAAAATAACAAATTATTGCAATGTTCAACAAATTAAGTTATCATGGAAAACAGAGAATTTCTACAGTCATCATTAACATCTGTCAAGAGGTGGTACTATGGAGGTGAAAGAGCTATGCTGTTTCAGGTACTACCGTGTGCCATTTTTTTGCTTCAAAAGGTGCATACAAATTCATGGTGGTATTATGCCACGTTTAAGTTTTATCATGTTAGATTTGAGCGAGATTCTGAGCACGACATGGTAGATGTTTTTTCCCCGAGCTTTAAGCAATTCATGAGATCAAGAAATCATCTAGAAAATGTGTCTGTAGCCAAACACTAAGACAACATGCCTCACGCTTCTACTCATACTGCTGTAGAGGATTCATTTGTTCCTCTGAATGCTGTGCTAATTCCAAAGACTCTGTTTTCAATTATTCATGCCAAGTACATAACTTTTCAATTAACTAATTGTCAGGCTCTGGAGATTTGACTGTGCCCCCGGCAGGTCACCAGCAGCAATGGAGGGGATTTCTTCACCTGTATTCTTAATACACAGTGACTGATTGAAAAGAATTTAGGAAATATTTAAGAGAACAAAATGAGCTTTTATAATTATACATCATATATATACAGATTTATACAGATTTTGAGGGAAAGATAGGTGTCTTTATACAAAACTCAAATTCCCGTAAGTCCAGTGAAAGCATTATTCAGTCATCATTAGTCAGTGTAACGATTTCTCCTGTCCGCACTGGCTGCAAAGATTCTTAAAGCAATTTCAGTGTACGTGATGGGGAACAAAATCCACTGAGTTAGAGAAATCAAGTGGGTATCTTCAGTAATTTTCTTCTGCTGCAGCTCAGCAAGACAACACTGTCTGTGGAGGAACAAAAGAGGGATTTCCAACTAAAAAGGCAACAACTTCTTAAGATACCAAGTTAATTAGTTTGACTCAGACTGTAGAAGCCTCATTTGCACAGAATGAGGACTGTGGATTTTGTCACTCGTCACGTACATTGAAACTGGACCAGGAAGGGATTTCTTCACTGCCAGTATGGACTGAAGTGACAATAATGTTTGGTACATTTGGTCATGTCAGTATTGTAAGATAGACCTGTGAACCTATCCTTTAATGTGGTTGTGTTAAGGATGAATACAAACTACTAGTGTTGTTTCTGTTGTAAATGTATTATTCTGAAATACACAAGACACTCTGATGCCTTTTAAAGTTGAAAGAAGAAATCCAAATTACCTTGCAAGTAGCACCATATATGATGGGTTATAACAACACACAGGCACACACTCCTCTAGCTGAACACTTTGTAAACCTATTGAGAAAAAGATTTTTGGGACAAATGTAAAACCTCTCAATGATAAACTTGCTGCCTCTGTCGTTTGGATGCTTGTAATGCTGACAATATGAGCAGATAAGTTCTTGTAATGAAATTCTGCGCTGATCAGAGCAACAGTTAAATGTTTAAGAGCAAGAAGGAACTGTGATGCGAGAGGAAGTGTACAGCAGACATCTGTAAGAAACTTGTTTCACTCACTTGTCAAATTCTGCCATGTTACTGACAATCTAATCTCTCCGACCTGATGACCTGTCCACAGAGATAAGAAGCAGGGACAACAGGGAGTTCCCATCACCAGCGAGACACTGAGAGCTAATGCTTACTCAGTAGCAGTTATTTCTGTTGTGTTACATTCTGTTTTTGCCGAATTTACCACGATGGAGAGATGTGTCTTTGTCTGCACCGCCCTGCAACACCAGCATATTCATTTAAATATAATCTTTCTCTAATACGAAACATTACAAATGCAAAAACAAGTCACATGTGCAGTACAATTTCTGCACACAAACCTTTTGCTACGATATGATATGATTAATGCGTTTTCCTGGACAACATCATTTGAAAACAGTCATCATGACATGTAGCTTTAAAAACTATTAAATGAACTGAAGGAACAGGTTATTTTACTATCTTACTTTCTCCATCTGTTTTTCTGTAGCTATTCATGGTTACAGCCTCACTCAAATCAAAACGTGTGCAGCAAAACAAAATGAAATCATTTCAGCCAGAGATGAAATTTGAAGCGAGTGACTTGTGATATTTTAAAGCAAGCCCCTGTTTATTCCTTGTCATAAACATCTCAACATCCATGATAACTTTCTCCATCTGGTCCTCATTCTCAAACCAATCCTCACTGGAATAACAGTAGACATTATAAACCGCACAACCTACTAACTTAAAGAAGCCATGCACAGACTTGTGGTCGCTCCAGATCAAGCAGATTTGAATATAGTAAAAGTACGGCTGCCTCCGCCTTCAGGCAGGTAAACAATGTAATAGGAAACTGTCACAACTGATTTGCGGGGCGCACAGCCAATAGCAGGAGACGATATGACATCTCTCCTCAGATCACAGCCTCCTGATGGCAATCTGTTAAGTTGGAGAGTGTGTAAGGACTAGCAGAGCATGAGAGGAGGAGGAGGAGGAGGAGGAGAACTGGAGAAGAACACAGCCACGAGGAGGAAAGAGGAACGGTGGTGGTCAGAGTGGAGTACAGGGCCGAGATGACAGGAGGAGAAAAAGCAGGGGGAGGAGGCAGAGGAAAAGAAAGAGGAGGTGACAGGGTGAGTGCTGTACAGTGATAATACTGGCTTCTTTCAGCCAGTGCACGGGGGTAAGGTGAGACTCCCTACAAACTGTGCTTTCTGGGCAGTGGCCCAAGCCCAGGGCTGCCTGATTGATTTGCCCAGTAAAAGGCCCGTTTGTGCAGCTGTGCCAAAGCTGATTTCTCCCGACCAGCCCACCATAGCTCCCACCGCGGAGAAACCACATTAACCAACACGCAGAGACCCCTTCTGAGAGCAAATGAGGGTGACAGCACTTTCCTGCTCTGGCAATGTATGCATTAAGGTTTAAGAAGAGTTGTAACTATGGAAACAATGGTGTAAAGATAAGACAGATACTTATGTTGAACCTGTTTTTACAGAATATATTTAATCTCCTTAACTATTGAACATGTGAGGGAACAATATGACTGAAGAAGACGAGGGTGGCAACGCCATTTACACACAGGTAGGAACCTAAGCATGGTCAAACTCCTTGTCATGTTAAACTATTAACACTCTCCTGTTAACTATTGCAGTTTCAATACATAAAGCTGAAAATGTATATGAGCTAAAATATGACAGATGTGGCCAATAGCTGATTTGTCTTTTATTATTTGACTAATAACAGGTTGCCTCTATCATCGGGAACATCTAATCAAAATAATCTCTGCAATGGTTCTCCTTAACATTAATATGTACGGTTGGTCTAGTGCAAGTCTGAGCCTGTGCATATGGGGAAAATTGAAACTGAAATGAGAACATTGACATTGTGGTTATCTGAGAGCAATGTTGGAGTTACACTTGTGAGTACAGATGAGAATGATGTTGACTTAATGGTGGACTAATTCTTTCTGCTCAATTACTATTACCACTGAAGACAAAAAAACAAAAAAAAAGACCACTGAGGCTTTTACACAAGAAACTAAGCATGTTTTCTTCCGACTGGGGAATTGTCCATTTATTGGCTTGTAGAGGTTGCAGGTTCTGAGTGCCGTGCTCATCCCTGTGTGAATCAAACCCGCTCTGATTAGCCGTTCAGAGTGGATGGGATAAGGCAGGCCCCAGGTGGCCCCCTCTGTTAAATGGCAGATTAAAGAGTGCACAACTAATTTCTTTCGCCTAATCTTATTAAAGGAAAAGCAGCTGTCAACTGTCACCATATGAATACAAACAGTCTGCAAAGTGTGTCTTTGTTGTAAGTGTGTCATGTTTCTGGGATGCACAGTTACACTGCACGCACACACTACTTCATGCATATTCATCACCTGCAAATTTGAATATCATGATTTATTCACTTAGAAACTACAGAGAGCATTTCAAAGAAAAATTGTTTTCCAAACCCGGTGTTACAGTTTGTATCTTGGTATATTTGGCCCATAATTTTGATTGGAGAAATACATATTTGTTGACTTTTGATAACTAATGATAAAAAAAATCCTGATGCAAATATTCAAATATTGTAAATTGATATATTTATTTCCTGTGATCCTAAGTATAAGATACGATAATCCTTTATTAGACCCTCAGTGGGGAAATAGCAGAACATTAAATTATGAACGTTTGAATTTGAATGTATCAAGGGTACACTAATACAATCTTCTCATTGGAAAAAAAAATGTTTTACAGGATCCATCTGTGCCTTTTCACCATCATCACTCCCTGACATTCACAGCTCAAACTTTGAGAAAGAATTTTTTGGCCCCTTGCCCTCTGACATGATCTGACACCAGGTGCTCAGGACCCCAGGGTCTGATGGGGACCCCTCCAGTTTAAAGCCTCATCACCTCTGAATCCCCAAGCACATAATACTACCACCCCCATACACACACACACACACACACACACACACACACACACACTGAGTCTTCAGCACTGCATCTCCTTCAACTTTCAAGCAGACACATAAGGAACCAGTCCTGCAGGATTCAAACCTACACTTTTTCAGCATTTGAGAAATGGTTGGTTTGAGCCGCAGTGGTGTATGACACCCGAGTACCGCAGCCCACACGGCCTTTTGATTGCTCCTCCTCTCTGTAATTGCCAGTGATTAACCCTGGCATGAGAGTAGGCCAGAAAGAGTCTCTCTCCCCTCTCTGCTGACAATCCTTGTCAGTGGGTTTGAGGGGCAATTTGGCTGCTGACATGCCTTCCCCAGTCTCTTGTTACTGGGGAAGTATGCTGCGCTTGACCCAGTAGTGCCACACTATCTGAGGATGATGAATTCCTCTCTCTCCTCCTCTTTCTCTTCTTCTCTCCATTTTCCCCTTTCCTCTCTGTTTCTCAGTCTCTCTCCTCTCATTGTCTCGCTTCTCCTTCCTCAAATATTCCTTTTCTTCCTCCTTTGCTTCCGCACTCCGTCCTCCCATCCTCCACCTCAATCCATTTCTCTCTTTTTCTTAACACTTCTTTCTCTTTCTGCTAGAGTTCACATCGGACAACCAGACTCCCTGGCCTTAATGCCTGGGCTGCCTGTGTCTGCCTGCCTGTAAGACTGCACGGGGGCAACAAACAATGGGCATATTGTTAATCTGTCCATAAGAAAGCCTTATCTTGTTGTAGACATGGTATTAAATTTCGGAGCGGCCCCATGTGGCCAGCCTGGGGGAGGGGGTGTATGGGGGAGATGGGGAGAGAGAGAGAGAGAGAGAGAGAGAGATGTGGATAATAAGATGTGTAATCTCCTCACCTACTCTAAACAGCTTAACCTTGTCAGTGGCTGCTGGCCCAGTGGCACCCTGGCAAGGGATAACATAGGGTTAATATCCACTGTACTCAACCCAGGCTCAGGGTATGCATCATGCTTTAGAAGCAGGTTGTTATGTTGGACAAAGTTGGCAACACTTTACTCGTACATTCAGTGTGCATTTATTCAGACCTAATGTGATAAAACAGTGTGTTTATTTGTTTGTGTCTCTGGTGATTAAGAAACATCTCCAATAATGTTGCTGACATGTTAAAATATGAGCTTATAGTGATTATCATGATGCATTATGTAAAATAACACGAATTTCATTTTAATACCACAAACCATAAATTTCACCCTTGGATATAAAAAGGGTACATCATACTATAAAGGCTTTCAGGGTTAAGATGCTGGTAATTTGTCTCCTTAGTTGAGCTTTCTTAACTCTGTATGAAGTCCGATCTGAATTCCAGAGCAGATGGTTGAGCTGGGTGAGAGCAAAGAGGATTATGGGAGCTACAAATTACAATTTTTACTTTAAACAATGCCTGTACTTCATTAAAGATGCTCACTTGGCATTTGTCCGGTCACAGGATGTCTTAAAGCATCCTCAGACATTTCAAATGGCTCCAGTGAGTGTGACCGAATTCAAGTTAAAGTAAAACGACAAAAAAAAAACAACCTCATGTGGCGAGGGATCATTGAGGATTAGCTAACTCAGGGGTATGCACCTAAAGTTCGGATCCCGGAATTCAAACTGGACCCCCCTGTGATAACAGGACATAAAAATGGTGGATCAGGAGATCAGAATTCTGTCGTCCTTTTTTCATACCGAGGCACAACGATGCCCGAGTGAGCTAAACATGAGTGTGGTGCCTTCACAAGTAAAACAGATGTTTTAGTGTAAAAATATTCCATGTGGAGAAGAATGGGTGACAGAAACACAGTGTGGCAGAATGACTTATAGGAGATGCTATCTCCAGAGATTCGTATTACAGATGTAGAGTTAAATGTCGTTTAAATACAAAACATAAACGACAGTCAGGTCAATTGAAAAAGGACAGTTTGGTCACACGTCACACCTACTTCGTTACCCTCCCTGTCACCAAAACATGTAAGAAGCCACAATGATTGTAAAATTTTCATTCAAATGAATCTTACAACCATTGTTGACTTTATTTAATTTGTTTTTGTTTTCCATTGAGTTGACACAGACGTATGCCACATCTAAAGTGCTTTAGTAGAGTGAGCAGTGCAACTGTGGCTTTGTGCAGTTACATGGCAAATTGCTGAGGGTAATTTGCATTGCTATCTCAACCCAACTAGGAGGCTAGTCTAACCAGTTAGTTTGACGAGTTTGACCGTAGTGTCACAGACGTTTTCACTACATTACACAATGTAATTTCTTTTGACCATTTAGAACAGTCTGTGGAAATATATTGCAGCATATTAGTTGTGCCTCATAGACAGCGGCTGATGCAATGGACAATGAGAGAAGTATCAGATGGATTTTAGGACAAACACACAGAAGACGTTATACTCTCTGTCCTTCCTGACTTACTGAATTGTCCTGATGCTGCAAAAACCCACATGTATCTAGTAATAAAAGCAGGCTAAACAGTATATTGCAAATACTGTATTGTCTCAGGTGTGAATTGGCACTTAGTGTTGCTGTGGCTTTTTCTATCTGTGTCTCCCTGGAGATGTGGTGAATCGTGGCCTTGTATGTTGACAGGAGGTTGGTGGCGAGCCCAGATTGTGGGGACAGACTCACACACACCATCAAACGTCAACTCTGCTGCTCTCCAGCAGCACCTACTGGAGTCTGCATGAACCCACAGGCAACATATGCATAGATGCTATCACATTATGTATTACAGAGGTGTGTTTACTCACTACTCATCATCCAAATATAACTGATGATTTACTGATATGTACATAACATACACAAACACTACTGAATATTGACACACTGTATGTAAATACACACACACACACACACACACACACACACACCTGTAAATCCATTTAAATTTCTTATTTGATTATGTGTGTGAAAATTATTGGAAAGAAAGAGAGCAGGCATCTGTATGTGTGAGTGTGAGACCCTGGGGGAGAGAGAGAGAGAGAGAAAGACTGGATTATTGTAAAGAGCGGACACTTGAGCTGTGTAAACTGTGCTTCAGCATGTGTTTTAACATTTGCATGAGTGATCACTACTGAACACACAACAAGGCATTGAAACAGAACAGAACATGGAATAGAATTAACCCAAATTATAATTATATGCAATTATCAATAGAAAGAAAATATCTATTTATATCCTTAATACACAGGGTTTGATGGTAATGATGCATCATAAGCTATGATGGCATTGTTTTTATACTTTCTTAAGTCATATGTACATGCAGTGTATAAATAAATATAGCAACTCTCTCTCCCACCACATGAATTACAGCAATACTTAGAGGTCCAATCTGCTGGGTCAGTTCAAGGAAACTTGCGGGGGTAGCAATATTACCAAAACAAAAATCAATCATTATCCATTTGAGGGTTATGGACAGTGAGGAAGAGACAATATGATGTGTGTGCATGTGTGTGAGAGCGAGAGAGAGAGAGAAGTGAGTAAGTTTGAATGTGGGGCATCCAGAGAGATGGTGAATGCCGCTAATGTGTTGTGTGTAAGCTCGTCTTTATTTATTAGGGACGTTTAGGGTCAGTGTCTTGGAGACTGTCCATGCACATTACGTGCATATTCCCACTGCACGTTCAGGAGACGGTTATTTATGTGGACCAAAGCAGCTGCAATGATTCCTCTGAGGACCCCAGTCATCACTCTCTCGCTACAGAGAGAAAGAGGTTTGCAGAGCGGTTCATTAATACTGATGCTGTGCTCTTAGGTAGCATGTTATATTGTCTTTTTTCTGCTATAACTTTGAATTTACCAAGAGATAAGGCTAAAACACCACGAACAAAAATTAAAAAATAATTGTGAGGCATAACCATACTCTAATTGGCACGCTCAAATACAAAGTGCTTGAAACCATCCTACAACTTCACTAACAACAAATGGGAAAGGAAATAAAGGGTCGAGTAATCCAGAATTTTATAACATATATGTTTTCCCCTCAGTCTTTATAGAGATTCAGGCCTGATAATGTTTGTAGCAGTCCACTGAATGAAGTTCAAGAGTGATATAAATAATATATGATACAAGAACAATGCTCTTTCTGTATTTCCATGTCGTTAATATGGATTACATGAGGAGGATGCTGACTTTTGTTTTTGCCTGAGACTCAACCTCAGTATTTTACCATGAGATCATGTATGTAGCCATTGAGTGAATATTTAAGACCTCTTTTACAGGGTTTTCAAACAAATGCAACCATGTTTTCACCCAACTACCATCTAGCCTGCTACAGCTGATAAAAGCTGCAAGTGACAGCCTTTGAGCTGGAATAGTCAACGCAAGGAAAGTGGAAATGAGAAGCATGTTTTTGTCTGAAATCAATGACCCATTGTTTCAAAAATGACTCACAGTTTTGAGTTTTAAATGTGCCACTGTTATCATTATAAACTGCGTACGTGCGAGAACAGAAAGCTTGACAGGTGTAGCAACAGTAACTAAGGGGGATGAGGCTTAGTGAACCGTCAGTTTTGTGCATCATCCCACCAACATCAGCCTTACATTAATGATTGCATCTTTCCAGGGAATAACCAGATTAACAAGCTCCAGAGATCTCTTGAAATGCAATTGTTTTCCTCCAGGCACCTTTTTTGTTTGCTATCAAAAACCTTTTGGTTAATGACTAGACTTACTTAAGCGATTCTGATCAATATGCTTCGGAGGTAAAGTTGCTGAAGTTACCATCTGCCCTGGTATCAGCGCACCTCACACCAGCATAAAGTAAAGACATGAGACGGACAGGACAGAATGGCTTGATCCATATGCACAATACATGATACATATTAGTCTGACCTTGGTGATGGAGAACAAGTAATCTAGACATCAGTCTCAAGTGGTGCATTTAGTGGAAAAAGGAGGCTCGATGGAGAGGGGAGCAGTTGAAAAAGAGAGTCACACAGACAGAAACATAAACACAGTTTGAGGCAGAAAAACATTTTTACACACTTTACAAGAAGACTGAGTGAAGTTTCCTCAAACAAAAGGGTAAAACAGAGAGAAGAGAATAAGCTTGCAGAGAGGATACATGTGATGTGCATGCAAAGAGGACAATAGAAACATTAAGATTTTTGAAAAAATGACTTATGTGAGACGAGTTGTGAGAACGATGTGGCTTTTGTGTCCTTCCTGTGGTCCATTACTGTAAAGCCAGGCCCTGTGGACAGAGACAGATCCCAATGGACCACCATGGCGGTTGAGGGTTTTTACCGCTTACTGATGTTTCTGAGTATGTGTGTGCAGTGTGTCTAGTGTGTATGATTTTTATTACACTTGTTGTTCCTCATCTAAATTCTATAAATACTTGTGTAAACTGGTGAAAATACATGACAGTTTTATGTTAGATGTTCAAATGTTACATGTATTTAATGACA
>JAVQJV010033770.1:0-13062 GCA_036024995.1 Gadopsis bispinosus
AGGTTTGTGCCAATTGAATAGGCTTATATTTGAACTACTCTGCTCAAAAAAATTAAAGGAACACTTTTTAAGCAGCCCGCTGTAGGTTGATGATTTTCATTTCCATCAAACGATGTGGCATCTTTTCATTCCTAACACATTACCCAGTCCATATCAGTATAGATATCAGTATGATTTTTTTTTCCCATTGAGATCTGAAGTGTTCCTTTAATATTCGCATCCCTTTTCAGTAGAGCAGAAGCCCTACTGAACTTAGTTGCATTTTGCTTTTATTAGTACATAACACCTCGGCCAAGTCTAAAACAGTAATGATAGCACTAGTTCAACTTTTTGGGGCATTTTTCAGCATTTACACACAGGTTTTATTTAACGTGCTAATTGAAAATGCACATAAAAACAAGTGGATGAAACGTACTTATGACTCACTGGGACACCTGAATAGAACAGAGCCGTTGTTAATGTTAGTAACGCCTTTGCTTTTCCTACTATGACAAGTCAAAATGTTTGTAATTAAAGTGGCCTATTGAGTCATCTGCACGCCGTGTTTGGTAAGTGAGCTGAGAACTGTAATGGCAAATAATATACTGAATTCATTATACTTTAAATTCTTGTTCTGTGTGATGTTTGTGGCTTCTGCACATTACATAATTTGTCAGAGACTTTTGTCCATACTGACAATTTGGGGTCCAGTGTCTTGCTACAGGACACTTGACATGTAGAAAGCAGTAGTCAGGGTTCCAACCCCGCCCCCCTTCTACCATCTGAACAACTGAATCACACATTTCTCTCATATTTCCATAGCTTGGCATACAATTGTAGTCCCAAAGTCAACAACCATATTGTCAAGTTTTTATTGTCATCAATATTTTCAGAAATCATATCAGAAAGCAAAGTTAATAAAACAACAAACTACTAACTAAATAATAATTTTCTAAAATGTTTCTCTATTAATTGCAAATTGCACACATCACAAAACCATTGGTTTAGACATTACACAGCTTGTATTTATTCCTTGGAAATAACTGACAAGAATCTACAGGATACATTGTATACAGGTGAAGGTTGTCCTCTGCACTACACACCAACATCTGTGCCAGTACAGTCTGGGCAGTTTGTGCCCTTAGCAATTAGATGGGTGTCAGGAATATGTAATCAACTCGGTAAGTCGTCTGAAAGCTTTAATCAAAATACAAAAAGTCTCCCCCTTATAAGCGCTGTGCTGGCTAAGAGGCTACGATTCAAATTTTACAAAAGCAGTGCTGGGTAGGCTACTTAGAGGAACACTGCGCCATGTTGTGAAATACAGTTGTTTGCCATCATATCCAAAGTTAGAAGAGAAGATTCATATCCCAGAGACTGGAAGCAGAGGGAAGGCCTATAGCCCAGCTCTGTAAAAACCGAGAAGCGAACTCCAAAAGTGGTCTGAAGGAGCAGTTTGCTGACACACTGGATCTGGGTTTGAAGAGTGCACATTGTACTCATTTCAGAAATTAAATTAATTGCATCCTCTCATCTGACTGTGGGCAAACAGATGGAAAACAAGCATCCCTTTAATGTTTGAATTCAAACACATTTGCTTCTGCATGATTTCTTACAGGATGTCACTGTCAGAGTTTTTTTGCTCCACTTATACGCAAAGTCAGTTTTATATAAATAAAGCCCAATATCACAATTTGCCTCAGCATTCCAGTAAGTAATCTTTGCAAAAAAAAGCTGTTATCTAAATCCATTATTTTTTCTAATCATTACCACCCAACTCTGAACATGAGAACACCGTATAAAGGGATATACAGTGCAGTATGGTTTAAGGCCCCTAGGCAGAACAGCAGAGAAGCACTTTCTGAGTTCACACCTGGTACATTACAAAATGATGTGTAGTTGCTTAGTATGCTTTAAATGTGCTCCCCCTTTGGTTTCTTGCTTGTCCCTGATATGGATATACAACAGTTGTACTGATGATCTTCATTCCTGAACGCGTCTGATCTCTGCATTTCTATATGTTTTTATGCATCTGTATCACGAAATGTATGGCAGTGTTTGCAGTGATGCTGAATTAAGTCCTCTTTGGATAAAACGCTGCAGATGTGCCTGAGAGAGTACAGTCTATTTGCTACGGTCCACTTCATTTCTTTCACATTGTGCTTTTATGGAAACTGTAAATGGTCCATTAAGATAAATGAAGACACCATTGGCACCAGCTGTCTTTGAAGACAATGGTGCATTACCTTAGTGCCTAGAGTGACACGACTGTTCTTATAGAATGTGTCAATGTATTGAAATAATTTTAAGAGCTATAAGCAAATGTGTTGCAGTCTTACTTCTGCGATTGCAGTGAGGTCCAGATGGGCATAATTGACTAAAGGTCTAGTCACCCAAACCAAATGAAGTTAATTTTGTGTCTATAAGTGAGTATCCCTGTTTTGTTAATTCAAATAAACCTATGGATGCAACCACACTGATCCTTTCATTGTCTGTTTTTCATTCACTGAAAAGCAACACAGCAGCTACAGAAGGACTCAATGTTCCTTTTGTTGACAGTCATGGCCACGCTTTCTGAACAGGCTACACAGAAAATGTGTCAAAGGCAGCAATTTCTCTCTGTTCAGTGACTGATCAGTGCGGCTGCCCTCAAAGGCAGTGTAGTTGTCACGGTACCTATATTGAACAAAAGTGTGTCTGATAGAATTGGGACAGCCATTGTCTCAGTCTGTTTTTGTGAAATTACACATTTTTCCACAGTATGTGTTGCTTGATGTTGGCATTGTCATTTAAAAAGACAAAACATTGAGCATTTACAAGAAAACACACATTTTCCTATAGTGTTCCTCTCTTCTCAATTTAAAAAAACAAAACAAAAATCATGATATTGGGCACCTGGCAGCTAGCAATAAAAACAGGCAGGAACATGTTACCCGGTCAGTCTGCTTCATTTGAGCTGATAGAAGTGGGTCCTGCAGCCCGCCTTCTTGCTCCCTCTTTGAGGACCCTGGCTGAAGGGGGTCAGTATTCCCAAAGAGCAGATGTATCAACAGATGTGCCATCACCCATAAGCGTACCTCCCTGGTCTCCACGGAGATACTTGCCATTAGAGCCCTTGATGGCGACGCGTCCATGTTCCAGGAACTCCAGGAAAAAGTCCTCTGGCTTTTCTCCATCTGAGCACACCAGGCCACTGCTAGAGACGTACCAGAATTTTCCATTCACACCTGCAGAAGGATATCAATGTATAGTTTAGCAATTTATTTAAATTAGACAACCACTGCTTCAGTAGATTCTGAATACATATCAAAACAGGACATAAATGTATTGATTAAGCAGACATTTTACGAAAACACTGACTTTTTACATTGTAGGCGCCATCATTGAAGATCAATGAGAAAATGTCATAGACCGATCGATTTGCGTCCAGAGTGTTGGAGTTCTTGTGGTGACACACATAGCCATTCTCTCCACTGAGGATCAGTATTGGGCGGTTGATGAGTTTCATCAGGAATAATTCATCCTCACCTGCAATGGAGGACAAATACCGTTCAGCTGTTGTGCACGGTTAAGAAAGCTGTACAAACAAACACAGCATTCAACCTGAACTGGCCTCGACTGAAAGCACTTACCCACTGTATCGCTGACCGCTGACAGCTGCCCATTCTTCTTTGTACACACGTACTTTCCATTACTCGCTTTAAGTGCCACCCTCTGTCCTAGCCACTCAATGTGAAACATTGTGTTGACCTCTCTGGGGGGGGGGGGGGGGGGAAGAAAGACATGTATGGGCAGGTGGCGAGGTTCAGGTGAGAGATATACGACAACATGCAAGAAAGCTCCTCTTTTTAAAAGGCCTTGGAGCTACTTACACCTCTGTGGCAGTGGACTGGATCTCTCCGTGAGTCACTAAAGTCCAGTAGGATCCGCCATTGGTCCTGAACATAGACTTTTTGCTATCCTTATCAATCTCCATCTGGAAGGTCTCCATGTCTGTCTCCACATCCTGATTGGCTGAAATACTCACTCCTGGTAATAAGGGAAAGAAACAACAGCTTTGATAATTGTGCCTTTGTTCAGTCGAAATTATGACTAACAGCGTTGCCTCATCTCGAATGCCAGAGAGACTTGTGTGGATTACAGTAGTAATCCAACATTTAATTACATTCATTCCCTCTGTGTTGTTGCACCACATAATACAATGTGCTACCTGAAATGACAAAGGCCCCACATATAAGCAGCAGGTGTTGGGCCACACTGCATTTTATTTGGCAGATTAACACAATGACGATGCTTTGTGAATATCAGATATTCATGTTGATTCATGAGTATCCTCAGTATTGCCTGAATTAATTTGGGTTTGATTTTGTCCAATGCTAGTCCATGGGTTGTAGCAACATACGTGTTCTAGTGGTCACCACATGAAGGTGCCACACACAAAATGCCACCTTGGAATTATAAAAAAGGTTCCATACATTCTGAGTGATTTAGAGATATTGAGCTTCAAAGTCTTTGCATTCCCAATAGCTGATAGATAGAACTTTTGTTTTCTAAATAAAATTCATAAAACATCTCACATAATAAGTTATCACAGAATAAGAATGTGAAGAACTCAAGTTTGACAAACATGTCAGATAGAACCTTATAATTCTTACTTGATGACACATTGACCTCACTGCATTACCCTCATTCATTTAGTCATACTTATTGAAACAACCTTGGGATACCAAGGGATACCTTGAAAGTACTTGAAAGGATATCTTGGGATACCTTGAAACCTTGAAAGTACTTGAAAGGATACCTTGAAAGTTGAAAAATATCCTTTCAAGGTATCCCAAGGTATCCTTTCAAGCACTTTCAAGTATCATTTCAAGCATTTTCAAGGTATCATTTCAAGCACTTTCAAGGTATCCCTTCAAGCACTTTCAGGGTATCCTTTCAAGCACTTTCAACCTTGAAAGTGCGTGAAAGGATACTTTGGGATACCTTGAAAGTGATCCACTAGATGGCAGCATTGGATTACAAACGGGAGTAAGGCAGTTAAAAATTAAATATTTCTTGCAGGATGTGGTTGTGATTGTTATCACGGTCCACTGGATGGCAGCATTACATTACAGCGCGGTCATAGCGCCACCTAGTGACAACAAGAAGTTACTGGCCATATACCTTGAATCAATACTCCTACCAGGTTAATCAGATTTGATGAAGAAGAAGTGTCTCAGAATTGTGCCTTAATTCTCAGTACACTCGGCCCAGAGGTGGCAGTACCAAATTATAGAGTGACAGACAAGTTCTGGGGCGGAGTTGGGAATTTTACATTTCTAGTTACATCATGCTACCTTTTTATTGATGGGGGTTGAGTGTTTCATAGTCGATTTTGGGCAGAGGATCACTTCTGTGAGCTGTGGATGTTACCATGCCTCGCTTTGTGAACCTTTTGCTCTTAAGCAAATTTCATGTGAAAAACCCATGTCATATGTATTGCAATTACGTAAGTAAAGTTTAAGGCAATACAGATGAATATCCCAAATTTGCTTAAAATTAGGCCCATGTTTCCGGTTAGTCAGTCTGTGCCCTGTTCTCTAAACCTGCGCCTCAATTTCAGACAATCTATTATGTTAATCCAATGTATTACCTCTGTCTGGTGGGGTGTGTCTGGTTGTGGAGAATACATAGACACATAACTGAACGGTGCCTGCTATGGTTCAAATTAGAGACACAAAAATATCCTTCAACCTTTCTCTTAAGCCTGCTACAACCCTAATCCCCCGCACTCACCCAGCCACCCTTCCTGTTCATTCGCTTGCTGTAATTCCCTGAGTGGTGAAATGCAAATCTGCACTGCAGGGCCCACTAAGAAGCTTTCAGTGCCTTGTTCCTTACAAAACATGGAGCTGCCACAAGGCCAAACACTACAGTAAAAAAGAAAATGTGACTCTTTGCTCCACATTGTGAGGATGGAGTGGCAGGTTGCTGAAATATTGTCCTAATAATGACCTTTTTAAAAAAAATGCAGAATTGTATTGTAATTGTATTCATAATGACTGCAGGTGCGCTATAGTATTGCATGTGTATTGTACAGCTAGTTTACAGCTTCGCCATTAACGATGTCCTACGATACTGTTTGTTGTTGTAATAGAATGTTAAAGCTGAACAGAGCAGAACACAATCTGCTGCCCTGTCCTCCCACATTGTTAGCTTGAATAATTACACAGGACAGAGCAGATCACTCCACGCAGGCTGACAAGAGACCTTGTAGCTGATCTGTCAGGTACTGCATGGATGTAGCTCTTTTTTTTTTTTTGCTGCATAGATCCCTTGAAGGGGGGGGGGGGGTCACAGATCTGCCGTGGAGTCATTTGCACGCTGCCTAATCTTCGGTGGACACACTGGAAATGACAAAACCCATTAACAAAATTACCTACACAGTATGTCTGTCAACCATTCTGGATCCAGCACGTAGACAGGAAAGGCTTTCTCTCGTTATCTGGTAAATATTACTGATAAACTGTCGAGTTCACTTAAATAAATCCAGGCCATCTCAAGTTAATTTGAATTCCTGATGCGTGTGTGTTTCTTTTTATTAACTTTATGTCCACAACACCCGGCAGTGATACCTCTCCACTCAGAATGGACTGAATTCTTATTTGCCCAAAAAAAAAAATGAAAGACACACCATGTACTCTACTGTGCCATGTTGTTTGTAGTTATTTTACACAGGCTAAGGCTAGAATCAATACCTAAACCTGCAAAACGTAACCGTCTGTGTAGCCACCTTGGTTCACTTTTCTAATAATGTTGCTTTGCAAAACCCTTGTGGAGACTTAAAGTCAGAAATGCAGCTAAGCGGAAAACAGAGGAGACTAAACCTGAGAGCACCACTGATCTGAAACTAAGATACATTTAGGACCTTTATCTTACCAAGAGGTTTGCAAGGGTGCACACACTTATTTTCAAAAATATAATGCGTCTGCTCTCTATAACAAGAACCTGCACATCTTCTCACCTCACATGATTACATGTTGGGCCATATACCTGTTACCATGACGACACGTTTACCTCGCCTCACTATGATTTGCCCGCAATCAAACCCTTGTAACCTCCTGTAACCTCAACAATGAGACTCATCCCCACTATGGCTCCCCGCGGCTTAATGCCGGACAGCGAACATCACAACGCCAAGTCCCGAACACCATCAGTCCCGAACACCACCTCTCTTGAGGTGCGATTACAGGCCGATTACCTTGCTTGACCGAGACGAATCGTTTATTGGCGGCTTGGAAAACCACTTGCGGGTGACTCTCCTCGAGGTCGAACAGCTCGTCCTTCCCCGGCTTCGACCCGCGGCCGGACCGCAGCGTCCCCGTGGGGCCCACCGGGGACAGGTATTTCCCATCGCAGTCCTTGAACGCCAGCTTGCCAGACTTCAGCTCCAGCGTGAAGCCAGTGGTGCTGGTGTTCTCCTTCACCAGTTTGCCGTCGTTGCTGAGGAAGCGGCTGTCGCAGGTCTTCAGGCTGTACTTGCCGTCCAGGTACACCAAGGTGACCAGCGAGTCCACCCCCCAGGGGATGTTGCTGTCCACGGAGATCTCCCCGTCGGAGGCGGACAGGTGGGCATAGCGCTTGCGTGCCACGCTGAACAGGCTGGCCTGCGGGTGCAGGGCCAGATGCACGGCCCACAGCTCCTGCTCCCCGATGGCTTGGGCGAAGCAGGACAGGTAGTCCGCCGAGCCTCCGAAGTACCGCAGGTGAGGCTCGGACTGCAGCGCCCAGCGGCCGTCGACCTGGGGCACGATGAGGAAGCGGCATTCGGGATCACGGCTCTCTGCCCCGCACAGGATCTTGCCGTCCTTGTCGGAGGCCAGGTAGCGTCCCAGGTGGCTGCGGAGGAACACGACCTGGCCGTCTTGCTCGTCCTGCTCCAAGGTCCAGATCTGCTTCTTCTTCATGCTGGTGCCGGAGGCGTTCACCTTGAAGCCGAACGTCTCCGCCGTCAGGTAGCGACTCTCGTAGTTGATGAGGCCGAACTGCAGCTTCAGGGCCTTGTTGTTGCCGTTGGTGGACATGCTGGGACGGGGCCACGGGTCAGGGCTGCACGTAAAGAGGCTCAGGGCGGACAGGGGACAGTGGGCATGGGAATACAAAGCAGGAATAAAACGCTTGACTCCCGCCGCAAATCGGCTCCACGGCTCTCCCTCGATAGATTGTTCGGTGTCCCCACGTTCTTGCCCCAGACGGCTTGTGCACTCGCTCTCTGGTCCTTAGTAATTTGGGATTAACATCAGCAGGACGCAGCGCCTCCAGCCAGCAAGCCGCTGACGTCACACGCCAGCGCACCAACCAGATCTCTCCCATCTCTGCCCCTTTACTGTCACCTCCTCTCTTACTTTGCTCCTCCACCCTCGCCTTCGCTCCCTGTAACTCGCACCGACACACTCATTTGTCAACCCGACCCCCTGTTGCTTTTTACCCTCATATGCAGCCCCATGTAAACCAGCAGCCCTTGGATTATCCAGGCTTTGAGCTGCTGGCAAAGCCACAGCCAGATTGGGAAAAAGTCCAGAAAGAAAAGGTGCCTTTGGTTTGCTTCCCGCTGCTTTTTGTCTCAAGATTAATTGAGTTGTTCAAAGGTGTTATACACGAATAAGACCTTTCTTATTGGACTTTCTGCTTGCGAAAGACTTGAGCCTTGTTCACGTTGCACTGGGCCTTGTTTAATGTTCATGGCTGGCTGGTTTAGAAGCATAATCTTAACTGCTAAAGCACTTCAACGATTCAGGTTGCCACACAGAGATTAGCAACATTAAGTTTGCTTCAAGTCTAAAGAGATATTTAAATCTGCGACGTCTGTGAGCTTAGCTATGAGGAATTTGAATGACACATTTGACTGTACAAGCATGACCCATTTGCCTCTCGCCTATCTCCACCTTGACTTTGTTCATTCTTATCCTTATTCTTTTCTAATACATCCACATCCACCCCTGTTACTCCGTCAGTCAAATGACAGGATGCGGCCCTGTGACCTTTGTCACAGCACATGCCAAGATCAACCTTTTGTAAGAGTATTATCACCCCTCTTTCACTGAGGTTCCCGTGGATTAGACAAGATACACCTTTATTAGTGGGGAAGTTGCAGTGTTACAGCAGCAACGGTGATAATGCAAAATAAAAACAAGAAGTACTAAATAAGTATAGCATGCATAAAATATGTCTATATACACATAAAAAATATGTGTATATAGACAAAAACTACAGAATTTACATTATTGCACAGATGAATATCGGTATTGTGTGAGTTATCAGTTCTGGGTGTGTGGGCTATGGTGGGCAGTGCTGATTGTAAGGTTGTAAAGTCTGACTGCAGCAGGAAGGAAGGACCTGCAGATATTGAGGGTAATGCCAGGGAGAACATATTGTAAATGCCAAGTGTGTGATTCAAACTATAGCACAATATCCTTTTGGTATTATTTCTACTTGATAACCTTTAAAGGCAAGTGCTCCCATCTATTAGCACTGACAGTTAAGAGTGATTAACATAATGCCCAGACCACCATGGAGGCTTATCACTCTAATGGTAATCTAAGGACATTGGTTGGTTATATCCCAAAGCTTCCACAAAGCTGTTTGTGGACCCCCGATCATAGTATGTAGTGTGTTGACCTGTGTGCTTAGCAGCTAAGGGACAGTATTCCTTCTTATTGGGGGTTAGATTCTCAGTGTTTAAGTCAGTCATGCGGGGAGAGGAGCTTTGAGTAGAACCTCTGCTCCCATGTGTTGGAAGCCAATCTAGTGTTTATAAGATGCCTTTATGCTTCATCAGAACTGCTTGTCCGATTAAACAAATGAAGGCATAACAGCGCACACCCCCCTCATTCCATTTTCATCATTTTCAAGCAAAACCAGCCTGACCCTCGGACCCCCCCACAGGTTGGAAGGGTACAAGTTGAGCTGTGCTCCGAAACGAAGAAGTTTGTATGCCATGTTGTTTGACCGGGTCTGTTAGAAAAAGTGCTTTTAGCTGCACCCAAAGGCCACACTCATGGGTGGGGTGAAAATACTGCCGTCATAGCCCCAACCCATTCTTCACAAATACTGTACAGTAAACACATTTTTCATGTGGTTTCACTCTGTGGTCACTAGGTGGCAGCATTGCCTTGTACAAAATAGTGTTTTTAGTGGAAGTAGCGGTACATGGAGTGTTTCCATTAATAGAGGTCTAAATGAGTGTAATGCAATATCACTGTACTGGTATTTGTATTGAAGTTTCATAAAGAAATTTCATGGCACTCTAGCTGGGAGGATACTAAATCCATCCATTTATCCATCTGTCTATATACCCATCTTTGTTTTCTGAGCATTGAGGTATTGATAATTTTGGCAAATAGTATAAGTTTGACATCACATGCTGTTTCAATTATTTGCAAATCCTAAGTGAGCTACTAGGTGTGTCAGAGGAAATGCAATTGTACACTTTCTTAAAGGGACACTGCATCAATTTTACAAGTCAAAATCAATTCACTAATCATACACTTGGAATATTACACCGTCTGTGAAAGCTGTTGACGTATGCTGTAGCTCTACAGGAGCTTTGTCAAGTCTTGGAACACCACTCCAGTCACATCACTTGAGTAATCTTGGTTTGGGCTTGGAGAATACAAATAGCCTAACACAAATTTCTTGGCATTCGAAAGATATGGCCATTTTCCAGGCAGGGAAAGTCTTACAAAGGGCACTGTTTGAGTTGCATAACAGAAGTTTAGGATCCAGTGTTTGTGACGCTTGACCCATACTTAGATTTTAAGGATATCTCCGCGTCTGTTGCATTGATTTTGACTATTAGTCTTTCTATATTTTTTGGGAGTGAAATACTGAGAAAGAAATCATAAGAATTTTGTAAACCAGAGAAAATTGAAAAATACTTGGATCATAATCAATACTGTAATTAGTTAGTACAGGCACTTTATAAGTCCTTCAATGAATGATATCTGTTTTTGGATGCCAACACCCAATTATCTATTTTGGGACAATGGACCAGCTTTCAATTAAATTTAATTAATTTAATGCATCCATAGTTGGTACAAATGATTCATGTCCAGTAGATGGCAGTGTTGACTATGAATTATAACATTATAACGTTTGTTTTCTCTCACAAATTTCTATTCCAGTGTTCACTGGGTTATGCTGTGAAATGAGAAACATTTCATGAGTCGAATGTCATGCCATTTTCTCAGGCACCCTAATAGAAAAGTGTTGCTTGGCTTGTTGAACACAAAGCAAAAACTGAATTTATTCATGACACAGTGCAGCAAATAGATTTCTGAGGGTGCAAAGGAGAGAATCCCCTCATCTCTCCATTTTCTCTTCCTGGATAGTCTCAGTCAATCAATCATATACTCGTGTATCAGTCTGAAGTCACCTGAGCAATTTTGTTAGTGAATTGATAAATTATACTATTAGGACACAGGCAAATAAATGATCAGACATATTGTAACTTTTTTTTTTGCAAATTACTGTTTGGATGTCATTTTTATTTGAGCTGAAAGTGTGTTACATGGTGGCAAAAAACGTGAGTCTTGCTAGTCTGGGTGGCCTGGCACTCTAGGAACCTTATGAGCAATAACTGCATGCCATCCAGTGGCCATTCCAAATTGCACATTGTCATTTAAATGTCTTTAATTTCTCCCCCTCTCTGTCTTTCTCATCTCCCTGTCTTCGTATCTTTCTATCTCTTTTTGCACTATTTCTCACTCCTCCCTCTCTTTCCATGTGCCATATTCCCTGCTCAGTCAGAAAGCATAATAAAGCCTTTGCCGTTGGCTTTAAAAGAAAATGATTGATGGGGTGAAAAAAAAAAAGGAAAAAGTATTTGAAAGGGTTTAGTTACTTGCAAATACGCATACATACACAAACATGCATGTGCACACACATACTGTATTCATGCGCTCACACACAGATCAGATGGCATGCTGAGGTCTCCCCCTTAGGGCAAGAACATGGATTAATGTGCCGAGTGTGATTATTTCATTTATATCTGTCCTGGCCCTTTTCAGATAAGACCATTTTTCAGGTTGCCATCCCCTAGCACCTTTAGACTGCATCTATTAGCCTGCCAAGCACTTAGAGCTCAATTTAAAGGGCCAGCACCCTCCCCGTTTAGCTTGCATTGTAAAGCACTTTCACAGAGGATCTAGGTTGTCCAGTGGCAAATTGAGCCCAAGCAAATCCCAAAGGACTATGGTGCACATGTTTTAAGTATCCAGAAAAAATGACACTTTGGTTACCCCCGAGAAAAATCAACTATGAATGTGAAATCATTGGTTCACAATGAAATATCATCAGAAAGGTGCATTCACCAATTCAGGTGAGCTGACTTCCTGACAAATTCAGTACTGTTTTTATGATATGCTTATCTGTAAAGATTCTAGAAATTATTGTACTTCAGCATAAACCTATTGCAGTTTCTCCATGTGGAGCTGTGTCCTTGAAATGGCTGAGGATTCATGAAATCATAACTGTATAACTAGCACCCCCACTGCTTATGTCCTATATATATACTACACGGGTTAAAAAATGTCCTTTCTTTGCTCTCTTGTGCCCCCACGGGACCCTCCTGCTGCCCCCTCTAAAACCAGCAGAGGAAAACGGTCCATGAGACATGCAGTAAAACTAAAATGTAAAATGGCTGCCTTGGCTGGGAATCTCCTTCCTCAGCAGCTTGGTGCTCACTGACCCCATTAATCCAGGTGTTCCTTCATCTACAGGACAATCCTCCCACAGGCCGTTAACGGGTCACCCCGCTGTGTTTGCCCAGCCCCAACCCAGCCCTGCCCCGGCCGTCTCGTTCCTCCTCTACCCAGTGCAATGGGGGCTGCCAATGACCTAAGTATGGGCAGCCATATAAATGAGCCTTGGTAAATGTCAAGCCTTTTAATGCTCAGTTGTAATGCCACATTTGTTTTGTAGGCTGTCATTTGTTTTTAGAGTGAGCCACACTTGTTTGGGGGGGGCGGGGGGGGGGGGGGGGGGGGGGGGGGGGGGGGGGGGGGGGGGGGGGGGGGGGGGGGGGGGGGGGGGGGGGGGGGG
>JAVQJV010033778.1:0-12011 GCA_036024995.1 Gadopsis bispinosus
TAGTTTGGCCTCATTATGATCATGATTTCTTATTGTACAGAAACACAACCTGTTAATTTTTCCTCCGTCTCCTTTTTAAGTGATTTTTTCTTTTTTGGCTGTTTGCCTTTATTATAATAATTATTATGATGTGAATGCGCCATTAAAGCCTATTCTTACAGTCCTGAAATGAAGCTGATGCTAGTGGAAATGTCATCAGGGTCAAATCAAAAAGATTCATCCACCTTACTGGGGGCATGAAAGTGCTTAGCTAATCCCAAGGCATATTTATATTATTTGATATCTTGGGTGCAACGTTGTTTTTTAACTGAGTGTGACACAAAAGGAACAGTTACAGAGTGTCCAAAAATAATTACAGTGATAGTGGTACAATGATTCCATCTGATATCTAGTGACATAAAGTAACACAAACTGGAAGTACTTAAAAGTACCTGCAACTTGTACTTAAGTAAAGTGCTTGATTAAATGTAATGTAAGGAAAAGTATTTAATACTCCCTGTCATGTCATTTAATGACTGCAACATTAAGATCTATTTAAATTATTTTCTGGTCATGTTTTGAATGCAAAATGTTCATCTTCAAGGTATCTAGTAACCATACTGTAGTAAAGAACAAGTACCTTGAAATAGTACTACAGCACAGTAATTGAGTAAATGTTACATTCCACCATGGCTGACTGACATTGCTGCTGAAGAGGCCAAAATAACATGAAATGAAGGTAACGCTGCACAAAGTCATTTTAGTAAAAATGTATTCATTCAACTCTCCAGCAAGTTAACACTCATACACTTTCATTACTGCTTACAAATATAATCAAACATACACAGAGCCATGTGAGCACCGCACACAGGGTACCTGTTTTGAATACACCAAGAGCACGCAAGGAAACAAGGTGAGATTAGAAAGATTGCATCATCATATGATATAGGTGGGTCTACCAAACATGGCTGCGAGGGAAAACTGCCACTGTGGCACCTGCACTTCCTGTGCTCATGATGATTCTAACACCTGAGATTTAAAGTCATTTTAATTCAATACAATATTTGCATTTGTGAAAAATAATTCAGATTTTCTATATAAGTTAAAATTGTACAAAAATATCCTCAAATAGATTGATAATTAATAATAGAAATGTTTAAAGTAAAAGGAGGAGAAAGGGCTGCATAAGTACTCTACTGCTGATGAAGAAAAGTATGAATAACGATTAGAGTTTACATTAGATAGACAGGAACTTCGTAACACTATGTGCATCTTTAAGTGCTTCTAAGTAAGAATGTGGATATTTGTTTTGATTTTCTGTTTCCAACGTTGGTTCAGATCAGCAGCCCCCTGCTGCAGCCTTTCAAAAAGAACCGTAAATCAGTCCAACCACACCCTGTATGTGCTGAATGGGTAACGGCCACGTATCCACAGGGTGCTGTGTCTGCATCGCTGCAGTGTTTGGCAGTGGTGCTGTTTTAGGCGACGTTGTTCTCCAGCCACCCTCTGATCTCGTCCTCATTCCTCCTGATCCATTCGATGTTGTTCCTCCCGGTCTCCAGCGCCTGCTGTCGAGGCATCTCCCCAGCTCCAGCATCTGGTGTTAGACTGAAGAAATACTCCATCTAAAAGACCAGCATGGAGAAACATGTTACACGAAGCCTGAACACAAGCTTGCTTTGAATCAAACAATATCACAGAATCAAACATTTTATCCCTTTAAAGTAAATAACACTCCACCCAAAACCTTAAAGAGGCTTTAATTCATAACTCCAGTGGGGACATGTTTTCACGATGGGAAAAGCTATTAAAATGTCCAGAGAAACCTCCCAGTGTGTTCCAAAAATCTTCTTCTCCAAAATATGACTAAAAACACAGATTTTGGCAGCACTTTGAAACTTGAAGGCAGGCAATAGCACAGAAGCAGTGTATTCAACCATATTTTGGTAAAAACATCTGTGTTTGGAACATACAGCTGGACAGCTGGGATAGGGGTCAGGAGGGGTTTGAGAAGCTTCTCTGGATATTTTGATTAATTTCTCCTGCAGTGAAAACCTTCACAGTTGAAATCCGCTGTAACACACAATACAAGCTGACCACTGGCAGCGTTCAAAGTCACCTTTCGGGTCTGCTGGCAGCATTCATTACTCGAAAGAAAGATTTTCAAAAGAAACTGAGGAAAACCTACTTCAAACTAAACGTGGAAAAACTATTAAGTTAAAAATGCAGCAGTGTGTTTGAACAACAACAACCAAAGTAGGAGTAAGTTTGCAAAAGTGCAAACCTTCCGTAGCTGCTGCTCTGTGTTGTAGGTGGTGGTGATTTGACCCAGTAGGCGACCAAGGTTCCTGTCATTGACTGTGTACCTGTTAAGAAAGAAAATCCATTCCAAAAATCAGCAAAATGCAGGTAAGTGAAAATATAAAAAAGGGTCAGAAAATAGGTCTTTTTAGGTCCACATAAGATCATAAAAGAATACAGAGGGAATATGAAAGGAAACATGTATTGTATCTTTCATGCCCTTCGCCTCGCTCAGAGGCCATCCATATTACCATATTAACACTACTTTTGGTGCAATGAAATTCAGACGGCAGAGGGTTTGACCCGGTTTTACACTCGGCAGCAACCCAGTAATAATTACAAGTGCAATTACCTCCTGTTTTTCTGTAAACGTCTTCTTTTCCAGAGGAAGAGCTGTTTATTTTTTATCAGCTCAGTGTGAAATGTTGTTATGTGACAGTGTGAAACACCAACATACAGGAGTATCTGGGAACCAATATGATGGCAGACATAATTAAAGCCATCCTGAGAGCAAGACCCTGTAAAAGCTCATCAAATGTGCTGTTGTACTGTGCAAAGTCTGTAATTTAATGGAAGGTACTGGCATTCTGTTTTCTGGCCTACATTTGGGCAGATTAGCACCATTAAAAGTACTGCATCACTGTGATACTGAAAGAGACCTGATGATTCTCAGGAAAGCTCTGATTTCTATGTGGATTCATGGGTGTTTATTTGCGATGGACATAGATAATGATGTGTAAGTCACACTGTCACATATCAATATGTGTTTCATGTCTGTGTGTTCAGATTTGACAGAGTTAAACCCCAGAGATGTTGTATGATTTCTGATTGAAATTCACCTCACACATTATCTTTGCGCAGCACTGGGGAGGTTTTTTTTGGCTTTGTCCGGTAGAATGTACATGTCTATTACAGATCATATCCTGTAATTTCACAATTGTTAAAATGCCGCCCAGAACGATGAGTTAAATTACTAAAGAGCCCAGTGAATATTTTACTTCCCACCTCACCCTGTAATGTTGGTTCAATCAAAATGGGGCTTAAGATGTAATCACCTGCTGTGATGTTGTGAACTATATCTTCAAATAAGGCCTCACTGAAAGTTTCCCTGCATCCTTGACTTGTGAGAAAAATGGGTTTTCGCAAGGAAGTTGGATTTAATTCTACGGAACACGAGTCAAAGCTAAGATACTTTGTAGACTAAGTGGCCTAGGGACTTGGACCATGGTAACACAGCCCCTATAGTGATAACATGTCACTGTTGTGTTTACAGCTTGACCTGCTGCCCCTAAGTGGCCAAAAATAATAAAAATAATAGATGCAGCTTTAGGATTCAGTTGGTTGAGGGGTAGGCTTGCTTGCTTGGTGGATGTCTCAGCCATGGCTCAGTTAATGTCAGCTATGGTCATTGTATGTCAGTTTATAGACCTTGTTGCACTGACCTGTTGACCAGATAGTCCCAGTTGAGTGTGGTCCAGTCCCAGGCCAGGCTCTGCCCCAGCGGGTTATAGGACACATATCGCACCACAGTGAACAGATCCTGACTCCTCACCACACTTTCATCTTTAGCAGCCTCCAGGAGCCTGTTGGACAGAACAAAGGTTATTCTCTATACATATCTGCTCTTCATGATGATGTTAAATCTGCACAAAAAGTATATTTTTGTATATAAAATATGATCAGACTAATTAACAACTAGGAAGAATTATATTTTGAGCTAACTATTTACTATTATCTGTATTGTTAAATTTTTGTAGGTTGTAATTCTGCAAACTATACAGTTACTATACAGTCAGGTCAAGAAGTATTTGGACAGTGACACAAGTTTTGTACTTTTGCCTCTGTACACCATCACAATGGATTTGAAACGAAGCAAACAAGCTTTAATTGAAGGGGTTCGACAAAAATATCACATTATCCGTTTAGGAATTACAGCCAAGTGTCAGCCTGACCTCTGCTCAGTGTCCTACGGTGATCATTGTATACTTTGTTTTAATGCAGACCGACTACACCGTTCTGTAAACATGATAGAGTTTATTTACTTGTAGAGTAGCCCCATGTTCTCCACAGATGCCAGTCCATACAGCAGCTTGTCCTTCTCTTGAGCCAAAGAAGAGTCTTTGTACCTCTGGAACATTATGTTCCACTTTTCTTCAGTGCTTGACTTCTTCATGCCATACTGATAGACCAGCAGCCTCAGGTTCACTGCTACACTGCTGCAGGTCAAATTGTCAAGAGATGTAAAAATGTCATTCGAAATCAGTAACTGTGGTAAAAGTATGTTGTTTGGTGGTGTTACTTTAGTTGTTCTCATAGAAATCAGGTTAAATGTGGGTGGCACTGCGTTGTCGTAATACAACACAGCAAAAAAGGTTATTGCAACACCGATGGTAAATGTCAGGTTTGGATGTCAGAATCAAAGAACGTTTTTTGTTCTGCTGGTTATGCACATGACAGATAGAAAATACATTATAATTACCCTGTAGGTTTGTTACTTTAAAGTACTGGCTATACGGAAAATTGAGCACAAATAATCCACCGGACTGGTGATACCTGAGGCTTCCATCAATCCACTGATCAAACATGCGAGAGGCTTCTTTCAGAGCCTCCTCATTTCCCATCTGACAAGCAATTCTGAGCACAGTCTCTCTCAGTAACCTGCCAAACACATTGATGGGTCACAACCACACATTTTGAATTAGTTGGTAAATTAGTGCATGGGATAGCAAAAGAGAAAGAACACATATTTAATTTAACAGCAGTAATATTGTTACTGTTCCTGATGTACCTCTGTGTCTGTGTCCCTTCATCATTCCACCCCAGTTGTGTTGCGATCGCTTCAACGTGGTCATGAAACAGTTTCTAGAGAGGAGCAGAAACATGGTTCTTAACACCAGGGAACTATACAGAACTTTACTGACCCACTTTTGAGTTTTCTACTGTACCATTGCACAATAATACACAACATGTGTTTGTAGTTAATGGGCTTTTAATCAATATCATGGCTCAGCTGTTACTTTGCAAAATGATTATTTGTAGCTTTAAAACAGAGTTTCTGGCTTGTTCCCTGTTTTGGATGATGTAATGCCTGTAGCAGTGTTTTTCGCTCAACCCCGGGGGGCGGATGCTGTCATATAAAAGATGAAGCAAACGAGACCATCATTCAGGAGACTGACAGCTTGTCTCAGCCTGACGCTGCATCGTGCACTACATGCTATCAGGGGGGATTTGATGAGAGGAAGACAAACAACAAGATAAACGCTTGAATTATACAGCAGAGTGATTCACATTCAAAGACAAAATGTATAGTATTCAAATCTGGAAAGGCTTGTGATCCACAAGACCTCATCTGATGTATATAATAATAATAATAATAATAAATAATATAATACATTTAGTTATATAGCACCTCTTAAATCAACATTACAATGGGGAAATTACAAATACGAGGCAGCACATTGTGCGGCGCCAAGGGGCAACTTTAGGGTTCAGTGTGTGGACAAAGAACAGTAGTATATAGGAAACAAATCAGAATCGCAATTAAATATAATCTAGCAAATAAAAGCACAGAGAGTGAAATAGAAAATACGTAAAATACAATGAAATGAAATAAAAACAGTAAAATAAGCAAGTAAAAAATGCTTCATTTTTTTTAAAGACAGGTTTTAGGAAACAATTTAAAAGAGATCACTGATTCTGCAGCTTCAGATCTGGGTTCTAAAACATGAAGTGCTTTAAAGGTAATCGGGAACATTTTTTAATAAACTCTAAAACTGAATGTTAACAACTGAAGAGAGGACAGAACATGATGAACCGGTCTCTTTGAATTTGTTATAATCTGAGTGGCTGCATTTTGTATTAACTAGTAATAAGACATGAGATGAGCATGAGCGAGGACGTATGCATGAGAGAAAGGATTCTTCTAGTAATTAACCAAAATGTTTCAGTATTTCATTCAGGGTAAAAACCTCTGTTAAGGTGAAGAACAGACAGATCCAGAGATTCCAGATTCAAAAGTACCAGCCAATATTTTGGCAGCGTGTCTTAACTTTGCGTTGCCCAAGTTAGTGGTTATTGATCAAAATGGATCACCAATCTTACTCAAATATTGAAAGATTGTTGGGGGTCATACTGTGCATTGGGTCTAACAAGGAAAATGCATTTAAAGCAAAAAAAGGCTTTCAGAACGGTCAATTATTTATTCTTCTTTTGGTGATATTTTTATGAATTGAAAAACAAGCTGCTGTATCAGTCAATGGTGTGTCATCTCAGGTATGTCCAGTAGGTGGAGGTACAAAACAGGGCTGCCCCCCATCTCCTTTACTTTGCTTTTTGCTTTGGTGAGACATTGAGCCTGTAGCTGAAGGGACCACGTCACTGGCATTAAAAGAAGCACCAAAACACATTCGATTTCATTACAGGCAGATGACATACTGTTGTTTATGAGTGAGCCATCAGAATCTGTACTAGCTCTAATCAACATCATTGATGAATTTAATACATTTGAAGACACATTATGATAAATCGTTTGTCCTGCCACTTGGAAAGAGTAAAGGCATGTGTTTCTCTCAACATTTTCCCTTTGCACTGGTTTATAATGGATTTAAATATCTTGGTATATCCTCTTCCCCCAAGCTTTCTCACGTAAATCAGACTGTCAGAAATGGATAAACCTCCCAGTATCCAACCTATAGGTTATGCTGCATATATTAAAAAAAATGTTCTACCTTATTATTTCAGTATGATGGCTCAGCAGTACAGACGTTTCCTCCTTTAATTTCTCTTAAAGCTATTTAAATCATTACATAGTGGACACAAACCACATCATTACATCACTGACTTGGATCATGATATAATGTTAAAATGCTACATAGAGTGCAAAAAAAGATATTTATGTTGATGTTGCTGAGGTGGTTAGTTGAAGGTTTAGAACGCAGGTAAACGTCAAGGTGAATGAGTTTTGAAGTTTGAAATTTGCTAACATGGAAGGATTAGCGGCGCCCTTACCTGAAACTTTGGGTAGAATGCAGTGCCTGACAGCATGTTCCGAACATAGGCGATCGAGGAGGCCACACGTTCCCAGACTATGTAGTCAGTCTCATTTGTCAGGTACTTGGTAAGGTTGAAGGCATTACCATAATCTATAATGTCTGCCCTGAACAGTGAAATCAAACAGTATTTACAATTTCTGTACATGACTGATGACATGGATGCATTTTTGGATGAAATCTTACCTTGCAAGAGCAAAAACATCATCAATGTAGCTTGTTCGATCAGCTGCATCAAACTCCTGTTTCAGAAAGAAACAAGAGTCAAATCGAAGCTCAACATAACAGCAGCAGCGAGTTCCTCTCCGAGAAAGGATACAACGTAGACACCAAAGCATTTCTTTTTGGACGTTCTTTTAAATTAAAGGTAAAAAGCACAATATAAAAAAATCTGCTCTGGAATTTTAAATAACGTGCATATGCACGACAGTGTTGAATGTAAAGTTGGTTGGACGTAGGTTCAGCGTGGGTTAAATCTAGAAAAGATAATGTAATAAAAGAAAAGTAATAATGTTCTAAGAATACAACTGTAATTTTACAGGAACAAAATAACAACAACTAAACAATTGTAATATTCGAGAATAAATTAAAGTCATTTTGTGAGTCATACTATTTCAAGAATAATGTCACAATATTAAGTGTTATACTGTTATTTTGAGAACACGCTTGCATTCTATTCATTCATTTGGGTGAATTCAATTACATGTGAATGTTTAAGCCATTTTCTTTTCCAAAAATTATGACTTAATTCTCATAATATTGTGACTTTAACTCAAAACAATGTCTCGTGGTTGTCTATCAGATTGATCCTGTGGCGTAAATCTGGAATTTAAACACACAGTGCTTGATATTATCAAAGAAGTTTAGACCACCGTCGACACACTACAGCAGCAGCATGCAGAGTAAACTCCACTGGTCTGTTACTTCTCTTATAGTTAAAGGTGCTGCCCACATTCCACATGAGGCCTTAGCTTCAAAATGCAGACCTTGGAAACTGAGTAATAAAGCAATAAAATACTTAAGTCAAAAAACAATAAAAGTCATTAGGTCTAAGTCAGGATGCAGCTCTGCAGACACTCTGGCATGCTTAAGGTTAATCTTACAGAACATAAACAGAGTAAAAAGTATGCATAATAAAAGTATTTTCCATCACAATCCTCAGACTGATGAGGTCAGATTTACCAAGTGGTTGATTTGCAGCTGTTGACTGATAGCATTCCACATATGGTTGTCATGATTGACTCTGTAGAATCCAACGTGCTCACTGTTAACCTTCAGCAGCCCGTCTACTGATGGCGAGTAATTACCGATGACATGCTCTGGAAATCAACACAGTCATTGTGAGTACATTTAGTGTGGAAGTGAGGTAAGTGAAAATGGACATTTTGGCTGGATCGGTCAGTGTCTGCTGTAAGATATGCACTCAGAATAGCTTAATTAGGAAAAAACATTATTATAAAATTATATTCTTTCTTTCCGATTCATTTGTTAGGCATCATCTACTTTCTCACTATGACGATGACAAAATACTACCTATGCTGTTCTTGTCAAACATCGCCAACATATTCTTGTTGCTTGCCACAGAGTGCCATTTGATTGGAATCGTCCAATTGTACCTGTAACAAAAACACATTAATTATGTTATTAATGCACTGGCATACAAAACCTACATTTTCATTTGATTAATTAAAGCTGCACTTATCATTTCTGGTTCTGGTTTCTGGACTAGGTTCACCAGCTAGTCGCTAACTTTGCCTGTCTGCTGTTTGGTGCTGGGCAGGTGGTGAACAATGGGTTTATTACAGCTTTTTCACTAAAAACAGCTGCCTGCTGCTGCCAGAATCCAGGGTGATTCAGGGTGAACCAAAACAGTAAAGTTGGGGATGTAAAGCCAAAACAATTAACTGAAGATTTGCTAAAAAGCTTTGTAGAGCTGAGGGGAACTGCAGATTATGTAATAATTCTAAGTGTTTATCACTTCAAGCAATATCTTTCACATAATTTGACCAATTATTAATATAAAAATACTGATTAGAGCAGCTTAATTGATGAATGCTGATACAGATGGTAAGACAACCAGGAAATTGCATCCTTTTGAGCATCAAAATGTATGACAGTACCTCAATCAGACAGTTTTTAAATACTGGACTACCAGAAATTCTAATACTACTAAGACACATCAAATTAAACTAAAATGTCTTAATAACTCTACAGACTTCTGTGCTTCATGGTCCATCCAAGTGGCTTTCAACTTGAAAGAGAACTGCGCAAACATTAGAAAGGAAGTGGGTCTGAACCCAATATTACAGATTTGAGCACCATTTGCAATCTTGAAATATATGAGACAAAAATGTCTTCATTAGAAATAACCTAATGATTAGGTCTTAGTAGAAACATAGTATTTGACCGCCTGTGGACCTTTTGTATCTTTTGACGGGTAATGATGCCACTACAGGACGATGCCATCCGAATCCAGTTTACAAAGCTCTGAGGTTTTAACCTGTGAAAGGGGGCTTTTTATCTTCTTTGTATCACTGACCCAAGAGGGGAAGGAGGCAGGCTGGCATCAGCTTTAGGATCCAGGAGGAAACGCTTTTGGCTCAGTTTGGCATTTGTCTCTGTAACAGAGAGGTCCAGCACAGGATAACCCATCTGTTTGGTCCATGTATCCATTACCTCTGCAACAGGCAACCCACTCACCTGGGCACAGAGAGGAGAAATTGGCTACTGTTCAGAGAAATCCACGGAGAGAGCTTAAAGCAATATTTCAGCATGTGTTGATAAATATGCTTATTCATTTCTTTCTGAGAGTGAGATGTTCACATGATATCAGTGCACGTTAGGCTGCTGGCCCTGATGCCAGCGCTAGATGAGTGCTCAGGGCCTGTGCTGGGCAGCTCATCAGAGATCTTGACTGATATTTTCAGCCTGTCAGTGACCCAAGCGGCTGTCCCCATGTCCTTTAAATCCACCTCCATCATGCGGGTGCCTAAACACTTCATTGCAGTGAGCATTAATGACTTCCGCCCTGTTGCACTCACCCCCACCATCATGAAGTGTTTCAAGAGGCTGGTCGTGACTCGTCACAAAACCTGCCTACCACCCACAATGGACACCCTCCAATTCACCTATCACCAGAACAGGACTACGAAGGACGCCATCTCCACGGCACTACGCTCCAGACCTCTACCATCAGGATAATAATAACACTTGACTTGACTTCAGTTCGTTGACTTCAGTTTGAAGGGGATGATGGTAGTTGAATGTTGAACTGATCACCAAACTCCTGACCTGGGCATCAACACCTCTCTCTGCAACTGGATACTGGACCTCCTAAACAACAGACCCCAGTTTGTTAGGATGTACAACCACACCTCAACACCAAGAAGGCCAAAGAGCTCATTGTGGACTTCAGAAAGACCAAAGGTGGCACATACCCCTATTCGTATCAACAGGATGGAGATTGAGCGTGTCTCCAGCTACAAGTTTCTGAGTGTTCTCACTCTGAGAACCTCTCTTGGACCCTCAGTACTTCTTCCTTAGGAGACTGAAGAAAGTCCATCTGTCTCCTCAAATACTGGTGAACTTCTACCACTGCACCATTGAGAGCATCCTTAACATGTACATATCAGTATATATATAGTATGGCAACTGCTCTGTCTTGGACCGGAAAGCACTGCAGAGAATGCTGAAAACTGCCCAACGCATCACCGGTTCTCCACTCCGCACCACAGCCTCGTCCAGGGAACGTGCTGTCAGCGAAGAGGGTGCAGCAAGTGTCATGGACACTTCTCACCCTGGCCACAGACTGTTTGCCCTCTTCCCCTCATGGAGGCGCTACAGGATTCTCTGCTCCAGGGCTGGCAGGTTCAGGAACAGCTTCTTCTCTTCAGCTGTCACTGAACTCTGCACTACAGCGATAGATATATTGATCCTGGCCTGATACGTTGGCTGATGGACTTCTTGACTGGAAGATCGCAGCGTGTGAAGGTTAATGGGGTTTTATCAGATGTTGTTTACTCCTCTACTGGATCACCTCAGGGGCGTGTCCTCTCACCTCTTCTGCTTGTGTTGTATACGAACATGTGCCGGAGCAAACACATGGGGCGTCATATCATTAAGTTTGCTGACGATTCTGTCATCATGTCTCTTCTCTCTAACGATAACTCTGATCATGGCCCTGTGGTGGCAGATTTTATGGACTGATGCAAGACATCTTTTTTGGACATTAACATGTCCAAAACCAAAGAGATGTCCATAGATTTTAGGAAGAATCCTATGGACATCTCTTCTGTAATGATAAATGATCAGTCTGTTGAGCTTGTGCAGCAGTACAAATATCTTGGAACTATAATTGACGATGAGTTGACCTTCGAGCCCCATGTGGACGCCGTGTGTAAGAAAGCGCATCAGCGTATGTATTTTTATCAGAAGTTGCATCATTTTAAAATTGATAACACTATTCTCAAAATGTTTTATTCTTGTTTTATTGACTCTGTTCTCACTCAGTTGGTTTGGGTCACTTAGAGTTAAAAACAGGGACAGGTTACAGGCTGTTGTTAAAGTGTGCAGTAAAATTGCATGCAAGCCCTTAAACGACCTCTCTTATTTATACAAAGGTAGGACTTTGAAGAAAGCCCAGTCGATCCTGGCTGATCTGAGCCATCCCCTGTGTGAGGAGTT
>JAVQJV010033795.1:0-37863 GCA_036024995.1 Gadopsis bispinosus
TAAAACTGAGCAAGTATACTAATATGTTTTCCCAAACATCTGACTGAGGTCACAATAGATGAAGAAAACCAACACAGTGATTTAAAGGAATTTCGTTGTTATTCTATTTTTATTAAGTACAGAATCCTAACTCTGGATGAAACTTGCTGCAGTGCATTCTGCATTGCCCTTCACTTTCTAGATCAGATTTTAAACTGCCCAATTATAAATTATACAAAAGCCACTATCCTTAGCCTAGTATTCACTGTCACCACATGTAATATGTGTGTTTTACATTTTTACAACTGAATATAACTATATTCTACAAAGAAAAATAGGAGAACATGAGTTCACACCAGTTCTTATGACAGAATATGTAATTTTCAGCCTGCTGGTAGAGCCACATTCATGCCTGGATGAAGCCAACTCAGACCCATCTAACTCAACCACATGTACAAGTATTTGCTGTGTGTGTCATGCTAACAGCGTGGCTCTGTGGTTGGCAACGTCTGTCTGTTAGTCGGTCCACCACTTTGATCCAGACTGAAAGATCTTAGCAAGAATTTGATGGAATGCCAAGACATTTTGTACATAGATTCATTGTCCCCAGAGGATGAATTCCACTGAGGTTGGTGATCCCCTGACTTTTCCTCTAGCGCCACCATGAGGTTGACATCTGTGGCTTTTTGAGTGTCTTGACAACTATTGGATGGAGTGCCATGAAAGAGTTCATGCCTCAGGATGAGTTGTAATGACTTTGGCGAGCCCTTGACATTTCATGTAGAACCACGACAGATTTTGTATTTTGTCTAGTACTTTGGTTTATGACCAAACACCTGCAGAGCCTCAGCTACACATTGCGCTAAGTAGCAAATGTTAGCCTGCTAACATGGTAAAATAAGAGTGAACGTGGTTAACTCCATACATCTACCATCAGCACATTGTAATTGTGATCATGTTAGCATGCTGACTAGAGCTGCTAGCATGGCCGTCATTCTGTTGATACTAATTGTTAATGCACCGGAATTTTACTTTGGCCAAATGCATTTTTGACCACCTTTCGGGTGTTCTGGAATTTGTTTGGTTGATCAGTGAGCATATTTACACCTGGATTTGCTGTGTCTTCCTGACCTTGATTTTAATCCAACATAACCTTGATTGCAGGTATAAAGAAAGGTTTCTTTGTTATCCTCAACTAACCTCTCTCTCTCTTTATTAGTCTCTCTACTCACTCCTTTCTCTTTGTTCTTCATTTCCTGCACCTGCTCCTCTCGCTCCTACTGTCGGATGGATGGGTGGAAGGCTGCTACATCCCTGATGACTGTCATCATCGTCGTCTGTCTGTCCGACCGCCGTTGACGAGCCAGAAGGGCAGCGAGCCAGCGAGCCAGACAGCAGGGCTGTGGAAACAAATGCAAACTGCCCCCATGCCCCCCCCCCATTTGCGTCCAACTGTCAAGCAGATTTTATGCAAACTTTTGAAATGTCACAAAAAAACTATGTGAATTTGGTGTGTTGTTGGAAGTGAATAAACCGGCTTCATGAATGAATAAAAACACAACCAATGGCCTTTTAATAATTGATAAGCATTGGGCAAGTTGTCATTGCTCCAATAGGGATAGACAATGTTTGTCACGTTTCATGTTTTCGTTCAAAGAAGGCCAAATTGCAATTGTTGATTTACTAAAGTCTAACAGTGATACAGGCTTACACACTGAGTTGTGAGCACATATTAGGAGATTGTGATGAACGGAAATCTTTCAACCAACATTTTAGCTCATTACAAGCCACGTTTTGATTGAACAATGAGGACTCTGCAATCATATATTTGACTTAAGTATTTTTATTGCAATTTAACGCAAATTATTTTCATTTTGAAGCATTTTAAACTTCAAAAAAACATTTAAATAGTGGTGGAAATCTGATTATATTTTACTAAGAGCGTTCAGCTTTACAGAATTTGGAAAAAACTAAAATAAAACAACACTTGGATGGAAACCCAGCTTGTGTCTAAAGTGAAAAGACTAAACATGCATGTGTAGATGTTTGTACAGTATCCTGTGTGTGTGTGTGTGTGTTCAGATCCAGACTATTTATAAGCACACTGTTACTGATGGACCGCACGAGACGGGAGACAGAGGGGTAAACATCAAACATCTTCTCTGGTGGTCGTCAATATAACACTGGTGCAGCAACCGCAGAGATTATTAAACATTGTGTGTTAAAGTGTGACACCGTGAGTGATGTAGCAAGGAACAAAGAGAGAAGAGTGAAGGAATGAGGATGGCTGGGTGGGTGGGGGTTGAGAGAGGCAGATGAGACTGAAGAGTGACGGCAGAGAGGGAGAGAGAGAGATATTCAGGCATCACTGCTTTTCCTCCAGGTGTCTTTGGCCTGCATGATTTCATCTGCGAGGCCATAATAAACTTTCTTAATGAAATAAGTAATTAACATATTATAATTGTGCAGCGGATGATTTTGACAGAGATCATTTTCCATATCTAATGCTATGCTAATTTAATCTGTTCCCCTCCTCTGCCCGACACGACCCTTTCTGTGATTAAGTTTCATGGCATCTCACTTTCACTTTTCCTCACCTCTCCGTCTTCATGCGCCCACCCCCCCACTCCCTTACCCCTCATGTGCTTTCTCGCTCTCTCTCCCTTTACTTCTCTTTCTCCATTGATGGATTGACTCCTCGGCGGAGGTTCAGGGCCTTGTTGTTGTGGAGTTGCAGGTGGAGGGATGTGCACAGATGGCGGGGGAACTGGAGGCTGGGGGTGGAGGGAGGAGGCCTGGATCTGCATGTGTGGTCCTCCTTCCTCCGCCCTCCTCTGCATGATAAAAAAAAAAGGAGATCATGGAGCAGGAAGCGTAGGAGGTTGGAGTAACAGCATTGATTGAAATATAGCCATGGGCTGGTGGTCATGTGGATTTTGTGCCTCCATTGTTTATAGCCCTGAGTTTGGTCTTCTGTATTTACAGTTTGGAAGAAGGCAATTGATGTCCTTGTCCATCCACGTGTGTGATAAAGAAGAGGAGAACTTACACTGACAAAAGAGAAGAAAGCATCTCACTTTAATATACCAAAATGCAAAGTTTAAATGTATTCTCCTTGTGACAAATGCTAATTGTGTTTATGTAGTCTAGGTTCAAACACTACTTAAAGAAGCCGCTGTAATTTCATGGGTTTTTTCTTCCCTCTTAGTGGCCTTTAGTGGATGTTTGGCCTTACAATACACCAGACTGTAGTCTCAGTTCAACTTTTTTCAGAGACAGAGCTACTCTGACTACAGGCATAAAGTCATTAAATCTGTTAAACCATGATGGGAAGAACCAGAAATCATATTTTTAGCCACACTGGTGGCGTGGCTCTAGGGATGGCAATGTTGCTCTGCCGGGCCACCACTTTAGTCCTGACTGAAATATCTCAAGAACTATTGGAGGGTTTCTGTAAAAATATTCACCAGAAGATGCGCCCTGGCTTTCTGTGGTTTTGCGTCAAATGTCTTCACAACCATTGAGTGGATTGCCTTGAATTTGGGAACAGTCAATTCATCCAATACTTTGGTTTATGACCAAAATCCTGCAAAACAAATGGCATTCCCAATGGACCAGAGTGGACCAGAGTTATTATACTCTTCAGTCATCATGTTGGTAGAAAACATTAAAAAGTGATTTTAGATCACAGCCAGAGGAATGCATTCAGGTTTGCCAGGTTTGCATGAACACAAATGAATGGAGTTTGTGCAGGAATTTGTGGAAACAGTCAAAACATTTTTTTATAAAAGTTCTTTCTTGGACAAACAGTAAACGGTCAACAGGCTGAAAACATTATGATCTCCTCTGTTCCGTGGCCTCTCTGAGAGAGGACACAGAAATGGAGGGAGGGGGTTTACGGGGACAGTGGGGGTGATGGGAAGAGTTGGAGGCAACGGACGAATGAAATCAGCCAGCTGTGGTTTGATCTGTCCCATGTGATGGCAGGACCCCCCTCTCTGTGTCTCTCTCTCTCTCTTTACTTTCTCAGTCCCTACAGTCTGTCTCCCCTTGGCTTCTCTGAGCAGAAGGAAGAACCCACTGGGGGCTCACCATTTTCTCTCACCCATGAAATGATGCGTACAAAACAGCCACTAGCCTGCCGCCACCACCCCCTTCCCTTTCCCCTACATCCACAACTCCAGAATATAGAGAAGACTACTCCCTATATGTCCCAAAACCTCCTCTATCTTGTATTCAGTGATGTGGGCTGGACCACAGAGGAGCTTCCAGGAGTGTCACTTCATGAAGAAATTAATTTTTTTTGCTGGATCACTGGTTCTGAATTCTTTCCTAACATGAATGAGTGTCATACCGTCACATTTCCAACTGACACTGGCAGTTGTGCTTACCTCATACTTTGATGTCAGTTGAATGTATGGCCACAGCTAAAACTGATCTACAGCTGTATTGACACAGTTTCAGTTTTACATAAATTGGCAGGATGACATGGACCTCTGTATAGAATGTTAAGATCCTTGCACCTAGAAACATTTTTGAAACCCTGTTATATAAATTCAAAAGTGTCTATCTAATCAAACATCAACATCAAACACAGACCCTGAGGTCTTTTATTGCCACACGTGGACACACATACACATGTGAAGAGGGTTACACACACATGCAGGCTGCGTCCCACAGAGGAATTCTACTTCTGCCTTTAACCCATCCCTGCCGTCCTTCCTCCTGAGGACAGCCTGGAGCAGTGGTCAACCTTGATACGGCGAACGGGGACCAAGTTCTCTGCCCTGTCTTGACCAGGGACAGGACAGGAAAGCAGTCTGTTCTTCTTGCATGTTTTTCCTTGGGGTTATATATTCTTATGGAGGACACCCTGAATGGAGAGAACATCCAAACTCCACACAGAAAGGTCTGGTCCCCCAGGGGAATCAAACCCAGGTTCTTCTCTCCACTGAGCCACCATGCCTGGCCTACAGTAAGTGATTAAAAGTATTAGAAGTGTTCCAGGACAGATCCTATAAAATGATTTCTCCATGCTCGTATTCAAAATGTGGTGCTGCAAAGGAATGGTGAGTAGAACAAACAAAGGGAAAGAAGGGTAAATAATGTATAAGCAGTATTTTGTAAAACAAATTCCTCCATTCTAAGTTGAGCACACAAGAACAACTGAGTTGTATAAATATTGTAGTACGCAGAGGCTTTGTCTCCCTGAATGTTCAGCGTTCTGTATGACTGTATGTCAGTGTGTGTGTGTGTGTGTGTGTGTATGTGTGTGTGTGCACGCGAGTGTGAGAGAGAGAGAGAGACAGAGAGAGAGACAGAGAGAGAAAGAGAGGTCAGCTGGAGCAAACAGAGGATAAGTAATGTGAAAGAGCTCAGATGTGAACGTGGCCAGTAACAATGACTGAGTGACAGGGCACATGCCACTGGGTAATGAGAGGTGCACACCTGCATGTTACCCCTTCTTTCTCATTCCAAGAGACCACTCATACACTCACACACACACATACACACATACACACACATACACACAACCCCTCACCCTCCGACCTACCACTGCCTCCACGCCGGCGAGCCCAATGAAGGTTAAAACCTTCCTCAATGACAACTCCTCCACTCGGGACGTTGCAATAATATCTAGGCAACAGTAAACATGTAGTCAGGCACCAATGATGCAGTCACCCTATAGGCCAATCAGTCACTTGTTATACAAATGTGAAAAGGTCAAAGTTTCAAGTGTTGACATACAAGATGCAAATTGTATGTTTTATATAGATGATGTCCTAAATTGGTTGACTGTTACAGGCCAACAAACAATAGATAAGGTCGCTAGATTAAATATGGTGGCCCTGAGAACTGCAGCTCAAGGAAACACGTGCAAATAGACAGAACACAAGCAAATTAAGAAAACATTTTCACCAAGTTGACAATCCATCTACAACTTTTAGAAAAAGACATGCTGCAAAACTGACCGCATACAGAAACGTTGCAAAAAGCACAGATGACGACGAAGACTGTTTCCAGGGGACATTAAAGAGCGATGCACACAGCTGGGACATGCTTGTTGACTCTAATAATTAGTATAATAATTAATAATAGTGTCAACCGGAAACAGTTTCTGTTGTCGTCTGTGCTACTTGCAGCAGTTTTCAGTATTTGGTCGTGCTTTCTCGTTTTGCAGCACATTTCTGTTTTTCGTCGTGTTTATTGTTCTTGCAGTGCATTTCTGTATTTGCTCCTGTTTCCTCTAGTTGCTGTGTTTTTTCCCAGATCCTGCACATGTGTTGCCAAATTGGTGAAGATTGTTTTCTTAATTTGCACGTGTGCGTGGCGCTCTCAGGGCCACTGCAGATAAGGATGTGTGCAACAAGTGATATGCCAGGCAGCCTTACGGTGTTTAAATTTGCCATCAGTGTTTTAAGTGATTTTCATTTGACACTCAGTGCCGTTTGTAGAAGAACAAACAATTAACATTCTTTCTTCCACCCACTCTGAATAGATGGTGTGACTGTCATAACAAAACATTGTTGCACCATAGTTAGTTGAGATATCGGTAAAGTGAAGCACCAGAGCACCTTTTTGTTACTTTTCAAAAGTAAAATGTTAACACAGTGTGAGTACAGTATACATGCTGTCAGTTTACAGCACAATTTGAAACATCAACCATCCTCGCATAAGTTGTTCTGCACCTCTCCATATGATTTCAAGTGACTCTGAGCTGTGTGAAGCATTTCACAATAAAAATAGAAATGGCCCTTCTCAAGACCAGGGACTATTTCCTCTATGAATGTGTCAAGCTGAGCACATACTGTATTTTACTTTCTTTGAAATTTCCCACATGAACAACAGGTGCTCAAATAAACAACAGCGGTCTGATTTTTCATCTTCCTCCTTTTCTCTTCCGATCACAGCGTCCTCTTCCCTCCAGCTCTGAGGCAGTGGCCCTCACTGGGACCAAATGGTAATCGAGGGCTGCCACCTCGGTCAAAAGCAAACATTATCCAGCACATCACTCTGTACATCTCAAGGACAAGAGAGCCGATGTGTGTGAGAGAGAAACAATGGACCGTGCATGTTCATCGGTGGAAATCATTTCAGTGTAGTGGACTGTTTTTGCATGAAAAGGTACCAATTCTGTGCCAATACACGTGAAAAGAATCAATACAAGGCTGCTGGAGGCATAGTTAAAGTTATACAAGCAGTTTATTTTAAGAGGTAAAGATAAGGTCTTACACAAGCACATTATATGTCAGTGTTCAAAGGATATAATATGTTTTCACATGATAACAAATAAAATAAAAATGTTAATGTGGTGACTGGCTAGTAAATGATAAGATATTAAACTGACAATTTACTTAAAACCAGTGACATACTGTATATTGCAACAAGGTGTGGGGTCCATAACAAACACAGATAAGCAAGACTACTATATTCAGGGTAACGTCAAGTCATTCACTTTACAGCTGCCCGATAATTCCCTAAATATTCTGGACATTACATTTAACAGCGTGCAACTTCAAATGATGGCAAACAAATAATTGAGGGAAAAACTTTAATTTCTGGCTGCACGTGAAACCTAAATACCATTTTATCCTTTCTTTCCCTTCCTTAACACCCACCCCACACCCAAAACCATCAGTGTCTTTCCTCTTTATCGCTGTCTCACTGTTTCCCTTTGGCCGTGCTCTGATGTTCATGGGGAGATCTCAACATCCCTAAATCATCATCAGAATGAGAAAGGAGTCCCAGGGCTAATGCAATGCAGATATGTTGTCTTTTGTGTCGGAATATGAGAAAAGGAATTTATGTGAGCCGCTCGGTGAGTCAGAATTCATTTCTTGCTCGAGCTTTTGCCCTGCAGTCAAACGTAAACTGACTGCAGACTCAGCTGGCTGACTGAGGGAGGACACACACAGACACACACACACATACACAGAGAGAGAGAGAGAGAGAGAGAGAGAGAGGCGTGCAAATTCAACCCACTCAATAAACACGCATGGACTCCCTCAACACTCAGCACATCCATACGCTCATGTTCACCCCAATAGAGTGTGTTCTGTGTGCTCAGAGTGGCCTCTCCATCCTTGAGTGACAGGTGTACATGAGTGGCACAATGGCCGCCAATATTGTCCAGCGACCATGGTAACAATGGCCAGTCTCCAGGGAAATGTGGAGCCTCACGGTCGCCGTACATCAGACATGAAAAGAGAAAAATGCAGGTGGCAGTGGGGAAAAAAAAAAACATTTTGATGGTCTGTGCTAATCAACATTGCCGGCGGCAAGCGCTTTGATAGGGAAAGTGGATTCTGATCCTTGATTATAATATAGGACACAATCTGAAACAGCTCAAACACACATAGAGCATGAATGAGCAGGCTGAAAACCAAGAGCCTGGTTTCTCCTTGACCATTAAATACATCAGTGTGATCATTTTCCACATCTGGGGAGCAAACACGAGCACGCCACCGGACACAATACATCCCCAATGTACACCTATTGCATACCTGATTTTGTAGAATGCACATGGGATGCATAGCGTGCAAAGTGAACATCATGGGGGCGAATAGTAACAATGAAGAGGCCACGTTTCAAACGGTGTGATGCTGTCTTTGATTGCGCTGAAACATGGCCTCCATGAACCCCACTGATGATGGAGACTGCTAAAAGGGACAGCTAACAATCTGTGGGTGCTTGTGTGTAATATGTGTGTGAGAGAGAGAGACAGACAGACAGAGAGACGGGGATAGACAGAGAGAGAGAGAGAGACGGAGAGAGAGTGATGTACTCTTATCAGTCTTCCCAGTCCTCAGCAGCAGCAGATAAACAGAAGTGTGAAGGGCAGTTGCGCTGCAGGGGGCTGATTGACATGGCTGGCGCCCAAAGAATTACACACACACACATACACACACACACACACACACACACAGTTGCCTGTCTTGTGCTCCTCAAATGCATCATCTAGTGACTGTGAGTAGCACATTCGGTACTACTGCTGTCAAACAGTAGAAATATATCACTGAATATGTGATTTACAAGAATCAATCCAGCAATACTATATCATTGCACGTACTTACCTGTGGTGTCATAGTGCGAATACTACAAACAAAGGAGACGGTCATTTAGTCCAGTGCCTCCCAATGATTTTCCCTTGTGAGACACTAAAATGAAGTCTACGTGCAACACAGGTTATGAACTGAGCGTGGGATTGATTGGTGAACTCTTGAAACAAAGAGTAATTTTTCCTTTTCAGATTCTTGCATTTGATTTTTAGGGGCTCTGACGACTTGAAAGTGTCCAGTATTTCACAAGAAACAAACAAACGTTATCAGAGCGTGAGAAAAAATTGGCCTTTGTGTCACATACTGTAGCAGTAGGTCTCTTACAAAATCATAGTCAGCTGCAGACGGCGTGACACACAGCACAGAGGCCAGGTGAAGCCATCGTGGTCTTGTTGCTTTACGGCTGTCATAGAAATACCTCAAAATCAATGCTACCGTGCTTTACTTTTACTACTTGTGTACTCATTTGTTTGGGATGTATTGCAAATGAAATCCATCACACAAATACAAGTTAATTTAAGCTGTGCTATGTGCGCATGAGTGGAGATAAACACTACCTCAGCACCAGCAGCCGAAAGCAAATGGGGGATTAAAGCAGAGGGGAAGAAAAAAAGAGCTGGCCCATGTGTCAGGGAGGACAGGGGCGAATGGAAATGACTGAGAGTCTTGATGGACAGCCAGAATGCACCTTGTGTGTTTGAATAAGTGTGTTTGTAGATTTGTGGTTTTGCGTGCAGAAGGCGTGTTCACGTGCAACTTTACATGTGCCACCTGTGTGTGTTCAGCATGCTTATGCATATTGTTTTGTATTTATGAACCTGTGTGTGCGTGCACGTGTGTTTTCAGTGTTAGCAGATGATTAAGCAGGCATGCCCCGTGGCTCCGTGCTGTTCCCCACCAAACAGTGAAACCAATACCTTTTTGTTGCTGATAAAACTGGATGGCCAGAGATAGGCATGCATATTATCACACACACACACACACACACACAAACAAACACACACCCTCTGCTCAGTCAGAGCTACCGTATGTGTGTGTGTGTGTGTGTGCATGCACTGGGCTTCCAGGGGTTTGCTTTGTGTGTGTGTGTGTGTTATCTGTCCATGTGTGTGTGAATAATACACTCCTGCAAAGACACCATGCAGTCTCCCTCCTACTCTTTCCACTTCCCCAGAGACAAAGTCCCAATTTCTCCATTGCCTGCAGTCAGACAGAAAGACGAGGGAGGGTGGGGGGGGGGCTGCAAGAAGGGAGGAAAGGGAAAGAGTGGGAGAGTAAGGAGAGGTAGCGAAAAGAAAAACCCAGATGCTATCAACCCTCAGAGAGTCACTAGGGTCATTGTCATGTGTCAGTCAGTGTAACACAACTCTCCCTGATAAGCCAGGCGATTGGCCGCTACGGGTGACAGTGCGATACCGTTCTGTGCCGGCGCTCCTGACGAGCCACGAAATTAACCCCCGGCACTTTGCCGATAAACATCTAAAATGGTTTCGGGACCCCAGGGGCTAATGGGAAGAGACGGGAAGCTATCAAAATATCAAATGTGCGTGACAAGCGGCACAAGGACCAGGTCTGTCAAACACTCGCCTCTCCGAGTGTGATTTAACTCTGTGTCTCCCACAAAGCCAGACAACACAGCGCCGAGAAATGAGCCACTCGTTGCCTCCGTCTGTACACGGGGAAGTCATATTTTAATAGACATATTTATTTAGGCAAACCGATGTGGGGTCCCGGGTTTTAATTAGGTAAACAGCTCGTTGGGAGGAATCAATGGCGAGCCGTTAATGAAGGTCGGCCCAGGCTAATAGCTGAGGCCGTTACTGTCTCACAGCGTTGAAATTTCCATGAAAAAGAGTGAATGCAGTCATCTTTTTCTGTCTAGTGTTGCTCAGGTACCAGATAGCTCTGTCTTTAGCCGAATGTGCGCAGTGTGTACCTGTGTGTGTGTGTGTTTTGGGTTCATGGATGTTTGAAGGACAGGAGAGCAAGTCATAGCAGACAGAGAGGCCCGTGTGTGTGTGTGTGTGTGTGTGTGTGCGTGTGTGTGTGTGTGTGTTATGTGTCTCAGCTGGGTGACATGTGAAGGTGATGGGTGTCACCGGTGTCCCTGTCGTCTGAGGGCATGTCCCCGCCTGCTGGCTCTGACACCAGCCTGACTAACTTATGATCAAGATTTATCATCTTGATTTATGATGAGCTTGGTTTGTCCCTCTCACAGCCAGGAAGATGGGGAGGCCTGCCCTCTGTGTGTGTGTGTGTGTGGGTGGGTGTGTGCAAGCTGGCCTAGGTGCATGAACGAGTACCTCCACCGCAAAAATGTACATTTTAACAAACAAGTGATTAATATGACATTTGCCAAGTTCACTAGTTTCACAAACCCTGACAATGAAAGAGTTGTGACTCTGGAAAGTGAGTGTATAACACTCCCCTCCCTCAGCTCCCTCAGCAACTAGGAGGCACTGTTTTCTGTTTGACTCCGATCCAGTGTGAATGTCTGTCACCGAATGTGAAGAAGGGTGTTGCAGGAAGTGAAAATGATGCTCCGGTGTTTCCCTAGATAAATAAAGGTTAGAAAACATGAGTGCTAATTGAAATGACTTATTAAAATGTTACAAAACTGTGAACACAAGGCCCCGGCATGTCACCGCAGTGAACTATGAGTCATTTTCCCTTCATATTGTGCTGTAACAGGCAAGCAGAGTCTTGACTACTAAATGCCAGGCGCAGGGACATGGGGGCTATTTAGTAAACATCTTTCAATTCCGTGCCAGCCAGCCAGCCAGCCGGGCCGGCCGAGCAGCCGCTTAGCTTCTCCCCTCTATGTTGGGATACAGAGAAACAGGCCGTCTACAGACCCAGGGGGATGGAGGGATGAGAGGGAAAAGAAAAGGAGGAGGGGGGGGCGCAGAGACAGAGAATGAGAGAAAGAGGGCACTGGAACACATCCACAGATTAACCCTCACGGAGGAGATGGAAAATAGAGCGGAACTGAACATACGTGTGTGTGTGTGCGTGTGTGTGTGTGTGTGTGTGTGTGTGTGTGTGTGTGTGTGTGTGTAGGGAAAGAGAGAAAAGGATGAACGTCGACATTCAGAAGCGTCTGGGCACCACAACACAGAGGTGTCCATTTTATGTCTCTGCCATGCAGCGGACGTCAACAAAAGAAAGCAACAAATACACACCTTTAATTCTTTAATGCAATCTACTCTTCTGCACCCCGCCCTAACAGCCACTAACTAATCCTCTCCTTCACACTCCCAAATAAAAGCAGCAGAGAACTGTGGACAGGGCAGGAATGGGGGTTAGGGCAAGGGGAGGGGGTTTGCTTGTCACACAGTGCCAAGACTTCATCAATAGATATGGTATGGAGTTCAGCCTGATATAGAGGCTGTGTTTCAATGACAGAAACGTGTGTGTAGGTGTGTGTGTGGGTGTGTGTGTGTATTCACCACTTTGAAATGCCAAAAATCTCTTCATACCATCACCTGTGGGGCTCTCTCTTCTTCTGGGGACAAAAAACTCCAGTACCCATAGCGTTAAGATGGGGTTTAGGTTTAAATTAGAACCAGATTAAGGTTAAGGTCAGGGTTGGGTTTAAGGTTGAGCCTTTAGAGAAAGAATGTAAGTTAGAACAATTGCTGAACTTAGTATGGATCATACTGTAACTTAACACAGTCTGCAGTACAGACTGCACAGAACACACGCCTACTCAACACACACATTCTTTGCAGTTATAAGGAGAGAAATATCAAAAGTATACTAATGAGATATATCTCATTACATGTCATTATACTGATCATAAAACAAAAGAAAAATTAAGTCTTTTTTGGGGGGGGAAAGTTTGCTCCTGCTAGGTAATAAAGATGAGATTTTATACAGTAATGTAGATGAAGAATTGTGTCACTTGTGTGAGAACAAAGTGATCTTAAAGATGTCATATTATTCCTTATGGTAGCATCTTCTGACATATTTTGTAATTTGGCCTAACCTTTAACCAATATTCAGTATTGTTCCTTTATTCTACAGCAACAACAAAAAAACATATTTGTACAGTATTTTTTCACGCCTTGCATCCAACCCCCCCCCCCCCAACATGCTGTTATATGCCATAAACTTGAAGCTTTAGGACATCACACCCGTGACTAAAACATGGCGCAACGTGAGCCAATTTCCACTGTATGAGGCTTCATCCAAGCCTTGTAAAACAAGAATTTCTGTGCAATTAAATATTTCCACATAGCGTCAGAATGACACCAAAGAATATGGTTGGTTGTTGTTGATTCACATTGAAAGTGGAAAAACTGGATGTCCTCGCCTAATTCCATTTGATCCAAATTTTACATCGTTGCATCTTAAAAAGCATACTGTATCGCAGTGACCATCATAAACATCATATAGGAATTAATGTGACGTTTTGCACGCAAGAACCAGAATGTGATAACGGCTGGATGTAATAACACGTCACAGGTTGGACAAACTAGATTAGAAGAACTTGCATATTGGCAACTTTCACAAGATAACTATGACTACATCTTTTCACATTATCTGGCAGTAATCTAATTGTCATTTGCTACATTGTTCAGAATTGCATAAGGGTTTATTCATCCATGTACCACAAGTCTCCAAACATAGTGAATGTTTCCTTGCCTTTGATATAATGCTAGAGCTAGTATTGTATATCACGTTTCCTACCCCCCCGCTGTGGTGAAAGCTGCACTGTGTGTGTGTGTGCATGTACGCTCTCTGTCTGTAGTTGTGGAAACAGAGAGGGCTGTACAGATCCAGATACACAGTCAGATACACAGGGGAATCGCTGTGAGTGAGTACTGTTGGTTTGTTTGACAGGGACCTCTTACCCCTGTCTCTCTCACCTCAGATAGAGAGAGACAAATACACCGGGATGGCAGATAGAGGCAGATAGCAGACGAGCGAAAGGGAGGGCGGCGAGAGAAGAGAGCGAAAAACATAAAGCTAGGCCACGAGGTGCTGAGGACGGGCCTGGGGAATAGGAGGCGTAGCATAAAGGAGCAGGAGCAAAGCGCCAAAGGAGGGGCGACAATAAAAGGGTTGAGGAGAGAAGGAGAGAATTAAGGGAGGAGAGGGGTTAGAGAGAAAGAGAGGGGAAAGCGAGAGATAAGGAGGGAGAGAAAGCTTGGCACTGCACCGGGTAGTGGAGGGTTTATTATTCTCTGTAGCACTCAATCAAACGCCGGCCCTCTGAACAGAGAGCAATGCTGGCGAATCATCCTGGGGGCTTTCTCTCGCTCTCTTTCTTCCTCTTCCTCTCTCTCTCTATCCCTCCCCTCCCCTCCTCCCTCGCTCTCTCTCTCTCTCTCGCTCTCTGTCTTTTTTTTTTTCCTGAGGTGTATGAGTGCTATCCATCTGTCAGCTGTCAGTGCCAGTGAGAGATATACGGAGCTGTCACTTCGAGTCAGCCCGGGTTTGGGAGGCCCTGTTTTTTTGCAGCTGCCGCTCTACACATACTTTCCCTATGGCAGCACAGGAGCGCCGCTATTAAAGCACAAGCACAAGCGCACACACAAACACTGACGTTGGACCGATATATTGGTTTTTCAACACTGGTCCGTTAATAACTTGATATTAAAAAGGGAGTGCTATCTATGGTTGGATAGATGATGATTACTGGGATTATTAGTAATTATTTCAGTGCCCTCTGACCTTTTTCGTTTCAGCTCAGTGTAAAATAATTGTGGGAAAACCTTTTTTGCAATTATTTTCTTTCATAGTGTAAAATCTAAAAATCTAATATCAGTTGTGAAAATCATTTAAAAAAAATCCCCCAAGCTGAAGAGTGAATCCGGAACTTCCGCTTTCTGCTTCAGAATCTGTGTTCAAAATCCCACTGACTTTTGTTGTAATGATGCAAATAACTAAAAGAAAGAGAGTCAGAGAAACAGCATGTCATGTGGTTCAATCCATATGTCTAATTTGTTGTTGGTTCAGTATTTTTGTTGTTAGCAGCCTTTAACGAACACCTTGTCCCATGAGCAACTAGACTATTGTGAGTCATTTCTCTTAGAATATGGGTAGCAAACCCCACAAACACACTAATTTTCATAAAGGCTAGTGAACGAAATGCTGAGTGAGAGATTGCAGTGAGTTGCAGGAGCTAGTTTAACAGAGGCTGGGTAGTTGAACAGGACTTCCGCTGTCTATTGGAGGCTTAAAGTACACAATACCAAGGTCTCACACATCAGTCAAACTGTATTGCATGCAAAAGCACATAAATGACTGTTATCCTGTTGACAGCTGACAAAAACTGCCACCTTTTTAATATTAAATTGCCCTTTTTTTACACTTGAAATGAAGGAAAGAAGTCGGTTCTTCTTCCATTATTTAGGGTATGTAAGGCTTTAAACTTCTTTCAAAACCCACTGGATAACATTAACAACACATTGGTCATCAGGCTGTGTCTTTGTGTTTAATTGCGTGCTTCTGTTACACTGTGGCGCCCCATCAAAGTCCTGCAAGAAAGCAGTTGGGGCTTGTGTATGCGTGTGTCTGTGACTGGTGGTAGTGAGGTTAAAACAGGACGACTGCAGTGCCAAACTCATGGGAGGTTGTAAGGGTGGGATGGAGGGGTAGGTGGTGTTGGGATGGATATGTGTGTGTATGGGGTGGCAATTACGCAAATTAATTGCAGACCTCCGCTGACACCACTCAGGAAGAAGACGTGAAGGCTACGCATGTGTGTTCTATGACAACAACAGAAAAGGGGATGTGTGTGGCTTCCTTCCATGCCTTCCATTTGTATATGTTGACAAGATTGCCGGGTTTTTGTGCCTATTGTGCCACTCCTGCCATTCCGGCGCCAATTGTGTTGGGTTTTGGGGGCTCGTTATTAGAGGGTGACAGGTTCTGGGCGGAAACAAACACGACTCTGACGATTAACACCATGTCACCATGTCAGCTCATACAGTAATCCTGATATTCTGTGTATCGCACATGTGTGCAGTGAAAGGGAGGGGGAGGTGAGAGGAAGGGACAGTCGGAATATCATAGAAATAGAGGGGGTGGGGGGGGGAAGAGGCATAGCCGGGATCCCAGGAGAGACAGATAAAGCCGTGTCGTTCACTGAGGACATTGTGTACGTGGCTGCGTACCGTAATGCAATGTTAACATTCCTCCCAATCCCGGGCTCTCCACGGGGAAGAGTGAGGCCTGCTGGGGGATCTGTTTAGTTGATCAGACGTGCCAGTGCTCTCGCCAGGCAAGGGACTAGACTAGTGTAGGATACAATAGGAGGGCAGGGCGTGACAGACTAGGATGAGATAAAGGACACTGCTGAGCAGAATAGCATTATAAGGCTAAGCATGAATAACAGAACAGGCAGAGGACAAGATAGTGTAGTATAGTATGGTATTTCTTAAGGGCTAGAATGGGCATATGATAGAATAGGGTATCATGCGTAGGAGTAGTATCACGAGTAGGCAGTATTGGTAGAAGTCCTCTGGAACCAGCTCCTCGTATTTTCAAACTTAGCCTATAGTAAAAGAGATGGTTGACATAATCTAACCTGAAACACTGAAATCAGTGCTGTTTGATAATGATGTAAATCTTGAAGACTTCATTTTGTAGAAGTAATACAACATATCTCAAATTATAAAACATTATGTCAACATCTGTGTAAGTTCATAGCATCAGTTAGGTTAACAAATTCGGATGTTTCCTTCTCATTCTGAACTGTATGAATAATACTAACTCTGAAACGCATATTCGTCTGTGTATACAGACATAAATAAAACAAAGCACTAACTACTTTTCTGAAAAATACATCTTTTGTGCATCTAAAATGGTAATCTCTGGACGTTATGCCAGTTTATGATGCTGCAGTGATTAACATAGTTTATTGCGTGATCGGGCAGCACTGTAGATGATGCTCTGTAACTCCTATGTTATCTTCTGTACTATGTCGCGATGATTTCTTAGCTGACATGCTAACATTCACCCCCGCAAAGCCTACGTTCAGGAATAAGCTGGTTTTGTCCGGAGTCAACAGTCACCTGGGCTAACGTTAAGCTAGCTGCTGAAATCAGCAAATACCTCTAAACTGTCTGCGATCCACAAAGTATCATAGTAAAAATAGCTGTCACATACGTCTTATGGAATAAAAAGTACACTATTTCCCTAGAGTAGAAATGGAAGTATTCAAGTGAAATACGGATAGCAAAAAAATTGAAGAAAAGTTTGAAGTGAAGTACTTGAGTAATTGTACTTAACAAAATTATTGTGGAGATGTTTCATAGCATCAGACGCTGGGTGTTATACACTGATATTGGGCTAAACAGTAAAGCTGACTTTCCAGGTATGATATAGTAAAGTATTGTTGATTAGAATACAATATTATAATCACCAGTGTGGCAGGATAGACTGACTGATCAATAGTCAGATTCTGTTTCACTGTTTCATCCTCAGGCTACGGCTGGTGTGACGAAGATACGAAAACAGTGGCGCACGGCAGGATGAGGTTGGATTGGAGGCAACAGCGTGTTATTACAGTGGGCACAGTAGCTTTTGCAAAGGGAGGTGAAGCTAGGCCAGTTTATCCACGGGCATTTTTCTATCAGATTGTAACTCAGCAGCACTCCCGACTGCAACTCCAACGCCTCTGTGGGCAGATTGGCTTCACCTTCACACTCTCAATCAGCTTTTCTATCATAGAGGTGTCACATTAACATACATGCATGCACACATGCCATACAAAATAGATGGCAACTTGCAGATGGGCATGTTTGTGTGTGTGTGTGTGTGTGTGTTTGTGTGTGTGCGAGCAAACACACACACACACACACAAACATGCTCTCAACCCCCCCCTCTTCCTCCTCCTCCTCCAGCACCTCTCAAACCCATCATTGGCAGCAGTTCAGTGACGGCTGTGTGACTGCCAGTACTGCGGATCTGCTCCTGGAGCGAGCTCTCCCCATCAGCGCTGGCTTGATTACCCTGATGTATGCACACCCAGACACTTGACAATCTCTCAGCATTTGCATATGCAGCCTCAGCACTCCGCACCGCTTCTGATCTGAGGCGTGCGCGCGCGCAAGGCGAGGCGAGGCGAGTGGGGGGAGAAGGAGGAGAGGAGAGGAGGAGAGGAGGAGAGGAATGGCAGCTCTCGCTCGCTAAACGTAAAACAAACAAACTTTAATCCGACGCCGAGCCCCTGCTCTTCAAAGCCGAGACGGAAGTGAGAAGGAGAGAGAGAGAGAGAGAGAGAGAGAGAGAGACGCCGCACCTGAGGGCGTGCAGCGGCGTGAACACACGCGAACAGAGCGTTTACCAGCCGGCCCCGGTACTCCCTCACACCGGGGAGGAAGCCTGCACTTGGATTGATGTTCTTCCATCTTTTCAAATGAAAAGTCATCATACAAACAACCTTTCCCGAACCTGATCCAACAAAAAGGCCCTGCGTCTTCTGTCTGTCTTTCCCTTCTCTGTCAACATGAGGGGAGACAGAGAGAGAGAGAGAGAGAGAGAGAGAGGGGAGGTCTGGGGAGTCGCACTGTGTCGATCCTTTCTGGCTCGGCTGATCATCATTAAAACGCACACAACTTGACATGTTTATTTAATGGCTGCTCCCGGCGAAGACGGCAAGCTGCTGCTATCTCTCACCGTCACATGTTGATCTGCCGCCGTGCCATGTGTCTGTGGGAGAGAGACAGAGAGGGAGAGGGAGAGAGAGAGAGAGAGAGAGAGAGAGAGAGAGAGGGGCGCGTGCGTCGGCATTAATCTGTGCACGCGCGCCTTTAACCTCCTGTACGCTGCTGCACGTGCCGCTTCCGGTAGCTCCTGTCACTCGGCTCCGCGCCGTCAGCTCGGGCCACTCTGTGTTTGCGTTGAGTGATTCATTAACGCGATTGTTTCTCGCACCGTTGCAATATTTGCACTCTCGGTTTCACCGTGACCGAACACACAACGCACATTTCCAGCAGATCTAATGTAAACAGTCCACGCCTTTAGCCAACACCCCAGAGCAGCGCCACCATGCTGCTCTCCTGCTTTCTCCGGCTGCAGCTTCCATAAGATACGTTTCTGCCTGTTGGCGTCGGTATAATTGGTGGATTTTATTTTTAAAAATGTAAATACACGACAGCTAATGTTTTCCTTTGGATTTCGCTTTTAGATTTCGTTCAATACAGAGTCTTGATTGCATTATCAAACTGTTTTGTGTCGAGCCAGGCTTAATTACATGGAAAATTGAATTTTGATGTAATGCCAGGATCAAATGGCATCTTGCATTTGAATATGTGACTTTATATGAATGGGATATCAATAAATAAAGTATATGAGCTTTTTTTTTGGCCACTTGGGGGCAGTGCAGGGGGTTTATCGCAGGCAGCATTTTCTTGGGTGAAAACGGTTTTCTGGAAATGAGGTCAATGAGAGCGGTGAGCGTTATAAGCAAAGTAGCAAAGTTGCGCCCCATTAAACCAAAACAAAGAGCCAAAAGTTAGTATGTTATGAAGAGCTGAGGGGAACTGCTTAGTTGGTGATAATTACTTTAGGGTTTATCACTACAAGTGACACCTTTCACATTACACATAGTCATTTGACCCATTCTTTGTGTAAAAATATAGATTAGTGCAGCTTTAAGGAAAGTTTTTACGGTAACTCTAGAGTTAACAAAAGCTAAATTCTTTGCTTATACTACTACAAGAGCTAATGCTAATGTAAAATGCATTGCATGTACATACCATACCCCCTGCTGTGGAATTTAACAATGTTAAAGTAGACTACATGAAATAACTTCTGTTTAACTGTTAAGGATAACGGGAGAACAAAACCTGAGAGAACAAAACGTAGTGCTGGGCTAGGGCTTGTGGGTGAAACAGTACAAAGAAAAACAAAGAGTGAGTGAAGAGGGATCAGAAGTATAGAACAGAGCAGATGTGTGTATGTGTATGTGTGTGTGTGTGTGTGTGTGTGTGTGTGAGTGAGTGAGAGACTGCAGGGCGGATTAAGGCGACACACTTCCTTTTTTGTTTGTTTGCGTGTGTAAACGCAGTCTTGATGAAATATTAATGGCGCCTTCCAAAATGCCTTGTAAAGGATCCTCTGTCTCTGACTCCTCCATCTGTAGCACCTCAGGTAGGCATTTAGTATGCCGTTCTCTCTGTCAGGAGGGAACCGGCAACCCTCCATGTGTCGAGCTGTCAGCGCAAAGCCTCCGCTACCCCTCTCTCCCCTCTCCCCCCTACCTCCGTGACACACCTTTAGTCCCACAGTCTGGGATCCTGCCGCCCCACCCACCTACCCACTCGCCAGCCAACACTTCCACTAATGAAACTTTTCACAACCCATTTCTTGTTACGCTTTCATCACGACAGGCACACATCAAATGAAAGACAGAATAGAGGAGAAGGTGTGTGAATGATTGATGCGTTTTGACAGTTTAGTTCATATTTCCTGATGTAGATCTTCTCTTCCTCTCCCCAAGAAAACTAAGACATGCTTTCTTCTGAGATCAGGTCGACGTGGAGCCTGACGATATTGATTGCACTTCAGAGAGCTGCTTGATTGGCAGCTGCCAAGGACCTGAGGATCATATCCCACCCGTGCACCCACCCAAGCATTATCCCAGAGCCCCTGCAGAGGAATCAGATACACCAGCAGTCCCTCGTCTCGCTCTGCTCCTGCTAATGCTGCCTGACTGAGGAAGGGTAAGTGATAGCGCCTGTCGACAAACATGAGTCTTGCTTGTGGTTTGCCGACGAAGGCCTCACGTTGGTGCAAAGAATCAGATTTGGACGGCAAAGACTCCGACACCCGTTGGCTTTCTGAGTCCCGTGATGATGGTGGATGATTAGAGTCAGCTGTCAATCAGTCACACTGGTGTGGTTACAAAGGTGAAGGCTTCTGTGTTATCATGAGTGGTCAGCCAGACAGGGAATGGCTAATTATAGTTCTTACAATACATGTTTTGGGGCAGGGGTGCTTGGGCACGCCGTGCTTCATAGGCTTCATTTATAAGAAAACAGATGCACATGTAGGCCTTGTGATTTGAGGCTGAGGGGCAGGAGGCAAAAAAAGTGCACAACATGTTACAAATAGTGCTAAGTTACTTTTTTACATTTGCGTATGAACTCTTGTATTTTATGTGCTTACAAGAATAATGGTAGAAGCATTTCCCTGCCCCTAAGCCTCATACAAAGACAGCATAAAAAAAAAAATATATATATATATAAACAAAGAGAGAAAAAAGATGGCGACTGTTGCCCGAGGAGGAATGGTTGTCATAAAAAAGCTGGGCTGGGATTTGTTGGTGTCAGTCAGTAAATCAGTGGGAGTTTAATTACCAGCCTGGTGTGGAGGAGCCGTGACAAGCAAAACGTGTGTGTGTGTGCGTGTGCAAGTGTGCGTGTGTGTGTGTGTGTGTGTGTGTGTGTGCGTGCGTGCGTGCGTGCAGGCTGAGAGCGGAGAAGCCGTCACAGGCACTAGCTCTGTGAGTTAGCATTCCTCCTGGGCCGGACCCTACCAAAAGCCTGACAGAGCAGAGCTCCAAACTCACACACACAGACAGGACCGTACCATTCTACGTGAAGGGGGTGGGATAGGTGTCGGATGCGGAGAGGTCTGCTGACAGAGTTGCAGCTCAGTCTCTCTCAGACTAATCCCCCCCTCACCACCTCCGCCTCCTCCTTTTATGAACTGTGCTGGGCAGGAACTTTGGAGGCTAATCTCTGCCTCATAGTCCAGCGCACACCGACTCTGACCCTCAGCCCTATAATCCTGTAACCAGAGAAAAGAGCGAGAGACACAGGCAGAGAGAGGGGAAACAAAACAGAGAGAGAGAGAGAGAGAGAGAGGCAGCAGGGGGTGAGGCATGAGAGTGGAGGCATGAAGCGAACAGAGATGTAATGTAACATAAATGCAGAATGCAGGAAAAGAACAACTAACACAAACTGCAAATCATCGCTGCACCTGCACTGGCATTTGAATGTTGCAGTTTTTTCTGTGTTCTAGATTCAATTATTAATCATTTCATTGTGATTTCAGTGTACAAACATGCCTTTCAGTGTGGGAAAACTGATATTTTTGCTTCGGCAAAATTGCAAAAAAAGAAAATAGATTCATGATAGAGTCTTGAATTGAACAAGAAGGTGCACCCATTCAGAAAAAAAAGAGAGAGAGAAGAAAATTACCAGGACAAAGTAGCAGGTAGAATAAAAGGGCGGCAGAGAAGCAAACACAGGTTTGACAGAGGTAGGAGAGGTGATGATAAGCAATAGGTAATGTTTTTCTTCTCCAATTCCCTTTGAGGTAACATGCAACAATTTGAAGGTTCAATGGGCAAGATTACAGTTTGGGTAGAGATGAGTTAAAAATACAGGGTGAGTTGTAACACTGTCTGTGAATGACACACACACACACACATCAGTGTGCTGCAGTGCTGTGCTCCGTGCTCGCTGTTATTGGCTGTTTTCAACTGTAGCACGGATGAAAAGAGTCAGCATTACAGCTGTCAATTCAGATGGAGATCAGGTGGTGGGAATGAATGAGGCGACAGAAGACAGTGGCTCTGGGCTTGACTACACACACGCACACACACACACACACACACACACACACACACACACACACACAGAAGACATTAATGTGCGCATGAATGCATGCATGCAAAGGCATTTGCAGATGCTAACCCTAATTCAAAATAAATAAATCCTAATTCAAAACCTCTTTTTCTGCCAAAGGATTCTTCTGTCACTCACTGATATTTACCGATCGCTGTTGCTTTCAGACTGAAAAACAATGGCAGCTGCAAGTGTCTCATCATTCAGCACTTGAAAGTATACAAAATCTTCCAGTTTTCAGCGAGCGAATATTTGCCAATATTGCACACACGCTTTTCATGCCTCGCAATTGATACGATTCAAAGTGTTCAACGTGCAACTGACAAAAAAAAAAAGTCATTTTCCCAAAGAGAGTAATTAATTTCCTGGCACCTCCGTTCGGGAGCTTGTAGGGCAAGTGAAACAATGAGCGCACAAAACAACACTCCACTGTACTGTAGATTTCAATGCAAACAGACAGATGCCAATCTATTTCTCTTACCCCCCCCCCCCCCCGGCCCCTGCTAGACATGTGTGCTAGTTGGCTGAGAGACATTAGCATTTGTTTTACCCCACATCCCATGTGCTAGAGCCTCAGGCACAACAGCCAAAGAGACACCACCACCTCCCAATATCTCATCTCATCTCTCAGTATGTGCGAGTGTGAATGCGAGACAGAGCTCTCACTCTGCTCTCGCTCACACACACACACACACAAACTGGCTATTGATATGTGCTCAAAGACGTGCGTGCTCTCTGTCATTTTATTAGATGTTAGTGATTTTGCAATTTGCACATAGACAATTCATAAAGGCTCTGCATTTTGCATTCTGCTTTACTTTGCTGTGGCAATACTGTTCTAATGGATTACCATGCCAATAGGGACTGCGGTTGTGTGTGTGTTGGAGCCAGTGCATGTCCACACTGTAGCGTACATGTGCTAGTGCGCCCCCTAGCTCTCAGCTGAGGCCCATCCCCTTTTATTTTTCTCCTCCTCCTGCTGTTCCTCTCTTGCCCTACATATCAGTCCCGGAGAGAATAGACCCGTCTAACACCCGGCTTCACAGAGACGCTGTTTTGTCATGTTTTATATCATTCTACTAATGGCAAGAAAAGCAGGTCCTCTGACTAAAGGCTGCGGTGTCCCTAAAGATCTCTGGTAACAAATGCTCTGCAAAATAACAAAACAAACACAAAAAAAACGTGACGACTCGCCTTAACTCAAGATCTCTCTTCTAACCAGCAAGAGCTCTTGTTTTGTAAACAGTCTGAGAATGGCTGCGTTTTCCCAAAATCTGTATTTGTAATAAAGGAGAAAACACAACAGACGAGGGAGAGAAGAGAGGGAGAGGAGACGGGAGGACGAGCAAGAGAAGAGATCCAACAGATGGTAGATTTGGCGAGGCCTCTGCCATGCAGTTTATGTAAAAGCCTGTCTGGAAAGAGCACAGACCCTGAAGCATCTCTCACATATTGAGGAGTCACAATCACGGCCTGGCTGCAAAGTGAGACGCCCTTAATGCTGGTCATTACTGAAGCACTACTGTTTTTAATCAAATCAGACTTTGTTGTTTGTTTTATATAGTAAATTAATCAGATAGTATTTATTCCTCACAGCAAAAGCAGTCCCGCAGTTTTGTATGACTGTGACTAGATTGTTGTTAGGAATAATAAAAATAGAGTGCTCACTCGCACACACAGACCATGAAGTGACCTGAATGGGACTATACTACTATTTTCCATGAGGCTTTCATTCAGATCAGACAGTTTAATGTCAGATGATAATCTTAAACTATCAAACAGAGAATGTATACACACTCTTTCCCTAGTGGTGTTTTTGTGTGCATTTGTGATGGAGATTTGGGCCGCAGCTGATGATTATGTGCTATATCCATTAATCTCTTTTCGATTCACCGATTAAAATGTGAAGAAACGGGCCTACTGTATCTTCCCAGAGCCCAACGTGACGTCTTAGAATGTTTTGTTCGACGGTCAAAGACCCAAAGCTAGCGAAAATCAGCATATCTTTTCATTTTAGAGACTGGAACTGGAGCACCTTTGCCAATTTCTTTCACTCTCTTTGCTTGAAAAATTATTAATTGATCAAAGTAGTTGCTGATTCATTTTCTGCTCTTGTAATCCTGTATTTAAAATGCAATTGCTTTAATATAAGTTAATAATGTGATGACCCATTGTCACCAGCGTATTGTTTCCAGCGTGCTTGAAGCACTTATTCGCGTGTTGGTGTCGGTGTGTACGTTGTTGCTGGCCAGTGACAACATGTTTGGCGCAGAGTGTGCGGACGCACAATTCGGCCACGCACACCCACGCTCGCAGCCCCCAAAGTGACCTATTTGTGAGCATGTGTGACCTGCGACTGTCGATCAGCGCAAATTTGTGAGGCAATGAAGCATGCAGGGGAGTCCTGTCAGAGCAGGGGAAGGAGTGCAGGCAGGTGGGGTGTGTGGAGGTGGGGGTGGAAAAGGCACCATGAATGTAAAGACGCAGAGGGGAAGTGAGGATGGAGGAAGGGCAAGCGAGGAAGAGGAGAGCTCACAACGAGTGAAGCTCGTATAACAGTGTGATTTAATGTCATCTGCCGGCTCACTAAAGCCCCCCCCCCATGCCTGAAATGTTGAAAAAAGGACTTCTATTCAAGCCGGCATATTTTTATTCCTCCTCTTCTCTCTCATTTCACATGGGCTGCAGATGCCTTAATTGTGCTCGCTCTTCAAGGCAGCCTTTTCGCTTGCTCTTGATAAGTCTTTGATATTCTGTGCTTCACTAATTGTAGTCGCTGCAGTACATCTATCTTTTTTCAATTTCCTGATAATTAGCCTCTAACTCTTTCATCTGTCTTTTCAAGTGCACTAAATCTCCTTCTCTAATGAAAGTTACACTGAACCCAACAAGGTTGACGGCTGGCGAAGAAAAGAAAGAAAAAAAAACGAGAAAAAAAAACACTGGCGTCTCCCGCCCTCCATCTCTCTCTTTCTCTCTCTCTCTCTCTCTCGCCGTGGGCAGGCCCCGTCCTTGCGTCTCTAACGTGAAAATATTCAACCAAAAGGAACACAGGAGCCGTTTAATAAGAACATGCTTCAAAATGACTCGGGTTTAATGGATGGGAGACGTAGGGTGAGCGGAAGAGCTAACCTGGAGCGATCTGCTAAAAAGATCAAAAAACTCAGAAATCACTCAAAGCCACCGCTGCACTCCCACAAGACCACAGTCCTATCGAGAGGCTCGGAGTAATGAGCTAGATTGAAATATGACTATGGGGGGGGGCTGTGTTATGTATATGATACCATATTAGCACAACATCATTTGAGTTTGACAGCCTAGTCTGTACTCCAGAGCCCACCCTCAAACTTCTGAATTTATTCTTCCTGCATATTCAAAAGCAGAATCAGAGCCGAAAGATAAAAAGGCTTGAGAGGTAGACTCGGATAAAGGCTATTTGAAGTACAAGGAGTGTTGCACTAATAGTTTTATGTCTTTTGATTCAGTGTTTCCGCGGCAGAAATGTGTTATTGAGAGCATTACTAAGAGCACTGCAAACTCAGGCTGCATGGGGTGGGGGGGAGAAAAAAAAACAGGCATCAAAATTGATTTTTCAATCATGCTTGCTGTTTCAAGAGGGCGTCACATGTTCTAATGACCTCATCCCTCTTGTAGTGATGTGAGTTATTTCACACCGGGCCATTTTAAACTAAGAGGAGTAAGGTGGATGGGTGGGGTAGGTGGGGTGGGTGTGGGGGGGGGGGAGTTAGTGCTGCCACTAAGTAGGGGCTCAAAGCAGTGAGGGGTAGCAAAGAGGAGAGGTGGGGTGGGCTAAGGGAATGGTTAACAGGGTCATTTAGATTGGATGGGAGATCGATACTGAGAGGTAGAGAGGAGGTGCATCTCTGTCACTGTGATGTGTGGCTTCTGTGTGATTGTTCTGCAGATTACGTACAAGGGAGGGGAAAAAGAAAAGGCAAGTGCTGTCTCTCTCTCTCTCTCTCTCTCTCTCTGTGTGTGTGTGTGTGTGTGTGTGCGCTGTGCACAACCATGTCACCATGCTCCAGTGATTTAAAACACATTTCATGTTTTGTTTTTTTATTTGTTTGATATTCTGTCCTCGCAAAAGAGAAAATGAAATGCAATGTGCGGTGAATGTTAAGCTTATCAGTTTTCTTTAAAGATTTTTTTTTATTTTTTGGTATTTTGGGGGGAAACGTCAGTGACACTGAGGTGATTACGAGCGACCAATCCATTCATTTATCTCAAGGTGATATGATGATAAGATGCTAATTAAATCATGCTTTTGGCAAATATATATATATTATTTATTACACATTTATACCCATTAATGCTTGCTACTAATTCAACTCCATCTCTCTCTCTCTCTCTCTTTCTCTCTCTCTCTCTCTCTCTCTCTCTCTCTCTCTCCCTCTGCTGCTGTCTGCGAGTGTTTCTGCCCCTGGAGCTGTGGAGTCTGGATCTGTGGAGTCTGGAGATGTGGAGTCTGGATCTGTGGCATCTGGAACTATGGGGTCTGGTCGTTTGGATGCTGACCGTCTGCTGCCCCTTGCTCTGGTTAGATGGCCACTGCTACTGCTACTGTTAGTGTTCTTAATATTAGTGTTGCTGTGTTGCCAATACTATTGGTTGTTTATTTTAACATCATCGACATTGTAACTACCGTAGCTTTACATCTGTATGTTGTGACGCTGTGAGGGGCGTCCAACAATCCAACATATGCACTCCTCTTTCTTTTCCTTCTTTCCTTCTGTCATTCTCTCGATCGCTCTTTTAACAGCTTCAGTCATTCATGGCCACAATCAGCTGATCGATCCCAGCTGTGTGGGACCGGCCTCACACACCCTGGGGCCGCTGGGAGTCGTAGTCCTAGGCCCCGCTGCCATGACGTCCTGTAGGCCCTGGCGTAACCACAGGGCGGGGACATACCGTCCGGAGATGACGCTGCCCCTCACGATGTCACAATGTGGAACCATACTGTGCTACTGTGTGTTCTCTTTCATACTTTTTTTTATTGTTGATATAACATGTGAGATGTTACTGCACACAGAGCCAGTCTGGTTGCCTAAAGTATAAAGTACTTAATCAGTACTTAATAATGATAATATCTGGGATTTTCAAGCATGTTGCTGAGGAACATTGCGCATGTCAATGAAATCCAAAAGATGAGCAACAAGGGAACAAACTGATTTAACTTTGAAACCTGAACGCTACAAGCAAGAAGCATGTCAGACAGGACCATGTGCTAAATAACAGTCATGCTCAACCAGTGGACTGCGGCCCAATGGTGGGAGCGCCTTCAGGTGGGCCGCACAGGAAGTGGTACTGCCAGATGGTTAGATTAAAATTAGATTTTGGCAATTAACAAAGCTGGTTATATTGAGATCTTAACATGCTCAATGATTCACATCAATAAAAAAAACGTCAAATTAAATTCATAATTTCAGCGACCAGTTCCGTTTCAATATCACCAGCAAATCGCGACACACCATCGGGTAAAGACAAACGTGTTTTCCACTGTTAGCTAGCTAACATTCCCTCAGATGCGGTGACACGAAACAGAAAGTGTTTTGAAACGAAAAAAGTGAAGCTCCAAAGTGTGTGGTGAGGAAATACGAGCCTGAATACATTATATTTGGCTAAAAACCAATGAAGCTCCAGAGACACTTGAACATGTCATGTTTTTTTTCTCATTCATTTGGGAAGGTGATCCTCGGAAATGTTTTAACAATCAGGAGTGGGCCTTAAGTTACAAAAGGTTGAGATGCCCTTTTCTAATCTATACGTCAAGTGATATAGTGCTTACACATACAAAATACAACTTGAACTAGATGTTAAAAGCTGTTTCCTGTCACGTCAAGATGTTGGCCACTTATGTAATGTACTTTTTTCTCCATTCATAAATGTACTTGAGTAATTTATTTTATACTCCTTTCTGTTTGCAGCTATAGCCAAGCAATGAATCACTGTTTGTCTGTGTCCAGCAACAGTCATTGACACGCATATAGAAAGAAAAACATGTTAGCAATTAGCAGCCTTCTAAAGCTAAAACAGCTGAACAGTCTGTGACCAGCTTCGGCACTCTGAGGCTAGTTCTAATATCTAAAAAGCGTAATAGCTGACTGATCCCTATAGCAACACTGTGCGCTCTTTTGGCTTCACTGAGGTCAGAGGTCAGGGTTAGGAGGACAGCTTGTAGGGACTCAGCGTGTTGATCAAAGACCCCTCTGCAGGCAGGACGCTTGCTGACACAGCTGTTAGATCCAGTTTGAAGGACGCTCTCTGTAAACACACCAAAAGAAGAAAGAAAAAAAACACTCCTCACTTACCAACTCTTAGTGTGTCTGCATTTGTTCTCACTTGTTTGGTGCGGCATCTATTTTACTGCGGAAAAGCCTGAGAATGTCCGCGAGTATCTGACAGTTACCGTAACATATGATATAATATTTGCGGAGGAAGAAAGAAGAACAGCTTAAACAGATAAATACACTGCTGTCATTCCCGTATTAAAAAAGCAAGATGGCGAAGCAGTTCTTGGCATAACCAGCTACATTTAATCAGCTGATTCCCAGGTGGCAAACCAAAATCTAGATTGAGTGTGTAATGACAGCGGGCACACGGCTACAGGATCATGTAAACTTTGGAAATGTGTTTTGCCGGATATGATCACAGAGTATCTTTTCCAATAACAGCCATGTGGCAAAAGGCTTAATCTCGTGGTAGGCCTTGTTATTTTCTCTCAGCCCCCCACTGTATCGCTACTAAAATGGTTCAGCCCTTAAATCAAAATAGAAGGAGGAGGAGGAGTGGGGGTAACAGGAAACACAGCGCTCGTCTCTTACACTCTGTCCCTGTTTTGAGGGCTGGGATGTGACATATTTTGGGATCCCCCCCCTCATTGTCCTTCTGCCTGTGCTGGGATGTGGGAGGCGGATCAGATTTCACCGCCTTGGGTGTTCGCCAGTGCCGCTCATTCATCACGCTGCCCTTCCTCCCCTCCGGGGCTTCTGGGAAGCGATGGACAAATGGATGGAGGGATGTACGGCCAGGGATGACAGGTGGTCCTCTTCCAAAAAAAAATCCCCACACCAATCAGGTGCTTCAGCCCCGTCACGATCTAGTCGGAATAATAATGTAATTCCATACAGGTTCCTGCAGCTCATTAGTAAATCTGGATCAGAATGCTCTTAGTTGGCCATTTATTTTCATAGCATTGTGAAGTCTTTGTAGTTTGGAAGTCCGGTTTGTTAGCCAGTACACAAATCCAACTGTCTACTGTTATAATGAGGCTTTTTTGTGGGCCTAAACTTTGAGGGACTCTCCAGGGGCTCTACATCTGCTATCATTTGTAGCCGAAAACTTTGTGACCCGCTCATATCAATAACATTTCTGCGGGACTGACTGACAAGACGCAGTATTATGTATGATCCAGTCAGCATGAAGTCCTCAAATCATTATCAATTTAAAGCCTGTGTAAAGGGAATTCAGAGATTTTCTCCTAAACACATTATATTTGTTGGAAAATATTTGCTGAAAACACGTGAAAGGACTGTGAGTTAAACAGTTTCTCATCATTTCTATGTTCGGGATTTTTTGGGGTGGGCTTTGAGAGCTTTGTCACCTTCAGCAGACACGCCCCCCCCCCCCCAGCATTTCAGAGCAGAATACTGCTTATTGTTTCACAATTTTGAAACCAAATTCTTTAATAATTCAGATTTGTCTGAGTGGTTAGTAACACATTTCTTCTGTGGTGTGACAAACTCAGAACACATATTTATCATTGCTTTTCACAGACTATAAAGGGAAAACGGGTCCTAAATGTTCCCTGATTATCTGTTTTGAAAAGTGGCTTACACATGAACTAAACTAGTCATTCAGCTCACTGTTACGACAAGATGAAAAATCTACTAAATTATTTCATATTTTCGACGTATCAAGGCAACTGTCTTTCACTCTATTAAGAGAAACAAACGATAAAAGAGAAACAGACGCGCCATGATAAATCAGTCAGTTGCTGGTGACAGCTGTGATTGACAGTTTTCAACAAAGATCCCACATGTGAGGATAATCAGGAAGTCTGTGTTTGATGATCAAACCCGCTCAAGTAACACGCTGATCATCTTTAGAACATCTTTGAGAAACATGATGGGCTATAATGAACTCATCTTCTGTATGACATGAGGTCAAACTGTGTTAAACAGACAGGATTGACAACACCTGGTGGTTTATTTCAAAACTGACATATTGTATGAAATGCCGGCATGAGTGCATGATGCGCTGACAGTGAATGGCACTCGCTCTCTATCCTTCGACCGCCGGGCTTTACTGAAAGTGCATTCACACGCTACAATATATAGATGGTACAGGGCAGCGGAACACCTCACATATCCGTGTCACAAATTTTTACAGCTTATTTTCTGGTATTTTTAGGTAATTGCACTGTAATTAATTTATAGTCCAAGTGGTTCCTTAAAAACTGTGTTGTGAAAAGTACAATGTGAAGTGTTGTGATGGCTTTCATCGTGCAGCAGGTGTACGCGACAGCTCAAAGTGACGTGAACACTGAGCAGCTGCTGGAAAAGCGAGTGAAAAGTGAAACAGAGTTGTGTATGTCATGGTTTGATGGATAATTTTGTTATTCACTTCTCTACTAACTTGGACTTTCTCGGGTCTTTCTTCTATTTTTTTTTTAAAAATACAATAATTTAGACTACCTAAAAACAACTTAGGTGTCAAACTGGACTTTTAAGGACAAATAGCTGCATTTACAGTAAGCCTGTCCCCCCCCCCCCCACAGTTTTATTTAAACTAATTTAATTTCTTTCTCAAGGGTGGGAAAACTAGCTGCCTCCTCAAACTTTCAGAGTATGTAATTTGGTGTAAAACAGTAGCACTTTAGGCGTTCTCCACCAGTGAAATTAAATGGGACCCTGCGGGGTTGTGTTGTAGGGTATTAAGTAATGTTTATTGATGTTTATTCTCCGAGGGAGCTGCGTGAAAAAAATCACTCTTCAGCTTTGATTAATTTCCCCCCTTGCTCCACGTAAACGATGAAGCTGAAGCAAAATCGCTCTTTAGCCATGACTAAGAGAGACTACAAGTGGAGCATCTCTCTTTAAAAACCCCTCATGCTGTTTTATGTAAAAAATGGACTGTGACCGTGAGGACTTTCTTCTTTAAAAATGATGGCTGGAAGCCTGCAGCACGATTCATCACCTATGAATTTGAGCAGCTGGTATGTCTTCTTTTTGCTCCTCGTGGATGGAGATCACATTTAACAAGTCAGAGCAAATTCAGTCTTGTTTTGTATCCTTAAAGCGGAGGGCTAAGATCAAACAAACAGAAACGTTTGCATCAAAACATAATCATTTAAATTTGTTTGCAATTACGTTCCCTGATTTGGAAACTTTTGCTAGCACATTGCATGCTATAGATCCAGGAACGATTCAAGGTTCATTTATTTGTCATTCTGAAACACAATACATCGCAGCTCCCCTTCATGCTACACACACAGAACATACTGTATATGCAGACTTTTACAATTAGAATAGAATAGAAAAAAATAAAAACAACACATGCAGTTACATGTACAAATAATACATAATCTTATTCAGCATGTAGTTAATTAGACCCAAAGGTAAGAACAAAATTCATGCGAATACATAGGATTTTACTTTCGCAATGGAATACATCGAAAACGTCTTCTGTGCCTTTATTCGCTTCCTTCAGGTCTCAGGAATATCTGGAGTGGAGCTTCTGTTTGTTTCCTCTTGGAATCACCTTAAGTGTTCCTGTGTGTTTCTGCTTGGCTGGCTGCAGGACTGACACCTCTCCCCAGATCCGAGCATGTTCAGTCGCCGTCCTGCTTGCCCCCTGTGCCAGCCTGTCATCTTGCCTAACCCATCACTCTCTCACAGCACAACAAGTCCCCACCTGTCACACACACACACACTCACACACACACAAAGAGAGCGAGAGAGAGTAACTTCTCCCCTTCACTCAATGATAAAATGAAACCAAAGGCACACAAGAAAACAACGACAGTGTTGCTATGACAACTTGAGGCTGAAACCATACATTGTTATCCTTTTTATCTGCTCTTTAACTCAAATGTGTGTTCGAATGAACCTTTGAACTTGCTCGCAATATAAAGGCAAAGCACAGATACAAGTTGAGGGCCACTTGTGACATAAAAAAGACTGTAACCTCGCTGCCTGCCATATACCTCCCACTCTATAATGCTCCTCCTTTGCTATTGGTGGCAGAGGTCCTATTTGATGCAAGCCATAAGCGATGAGAGGCAGTGCTTTATAGTGAATTTGGAGCGGCTAAGAGGCGCTGTTAGGCATGATGCGCAGCACAGTTAAAGCCTCTGAGCTGTTCTAAAATCACTGTGAAGCACTGCGTTGAGTGGCTTATTGCTTTTATAAAATGATATTATTCTAATGTTATTCTTCAGTGGAGGCCTGATTCATTAGTCTGACTTTATTGGACCCTTATTAAAAATCAGATCTGTCCCTCTTCAGTGCTGTGTGCCTCCAATATGACTGATGTAATGCAGATTGATGACATATTTATTGTAGCTCAATCCTGCACTGGAGTAATTGATTCAAAAGAAATTATTCTTATTATTATTCTTATTGTTATACATTACTAATGATCAAATGGAAAAGCCTAGATCAATCAAAACAATACCGAAGCAATGGGATGTGTAGGGCATATTTCCGCTGTGACCTATAAATCAAGAGCCGAATGTTTTTGCAATCAGAACTGAGGACTGTGATGTGTTTTTAACACATTTCCCGACATTATCAAACCAAACAACCAGCTTTTAAACAATTTTCATTAACATTGTATTAAAATGAATATGTATTTTATTTTATCTGTCTCTCATTGCTTACTGCTGCTCTGCGTGGCTTCATGTGCTGAACTGTGGATGTTTTGCCGCTTCCTATTGCTCTGCATGATTTGAACACAGTCTTGAGCGTGCAGATTTTACTGTCGCTTCTGCGTCTTGTTCTATGCCTATACTTCTCTTCGTTGTCCTTGCCTAAACACTGCAGTTGAAAATTAGCCTGGTTAACACTGGTGCATTTACAGACATGGAGATTAAGGTGCGTTATCCCTCTGAATAAAGAACATAAAGAAGGTTTTACCTCAATGAATCGTATGTTCTGCCGTGCGGCTGCAGAGGTTGCAACCCTGCAGCAAATGCTCCCTGCTAAGTCTCAAACACACCCACCCAAACACACTCACACACGCAAGCCGGAAGGCCTTACAATAAGAGACAGCTGTGGTTGTTAGAGGCCAAATGTGCTAATGACCCTCTGTCATATTCATTAGGGAGCCTCATCAGTGTCTGCATGGCTGCAGTGATTGTCAGCAGTTTGCTGCCTGTCGCTAACATCTGAAAGCCACTTACACCTGTGCTGGTAGTTACAGGTGTTTAAATGCTGGGGTGTATTATTTCCCCGCATACAGTCTTACCCTTTTCTCTCTTCAGTGTCTTGAGTTTAATAAGGTGGAAACGTTCACTCTAAGCTGCTGACATTTGACCAATTCTGTAAAAAAAAACAAAAAAAAACAAGTCCTCAAAGCTAATCGACAGAATAGGTCGTTTTCCAACGGCTCCCAAAACGACATATATAGGCGTACCAGAGCTTTGTCGTCATGGTAACAATAATAAACATGTGGTTAATGTTGTGGAATGGTCACAGTTTGGTAGAGTTTAGGAATAGATTGTGTTTTGGGACAGTTGTCTCCGGGGTCAAAGTCCTGTGCTGTTTGAACCATCCATTGACCTCTTCTTCCTCCGTACACAGACTTTATCGCTCTTTGTAGGTCGCCGCCCAACAATAAATGTAAATATAGGTCGTAATAAGTTGCTTGCACAGATGACCTATACGGCCATATTTTTGTGGAGGACGTCTCCAAAGAACATTAGTTAGGTAACAAAATAACAACCTACTGATACTTAGCAACCAACTTTATTACTAATATTATTCAGAAATCTAGAAATATTGCTATAACGCAGCACTGTGTGCAAGTCGGTGCTAGACCACAGCCGAAACATAGTGCTAACAGAGAGTGTTGGTAACTGGGAAACTGACCTGTTTCCTCCCCTCTAAAAGACCTTCAACTTGCATAACCTACATCTGTTTGGTAAGTAACCTAACATACTACATCACACAATCAAGCAAACAATGACAACAGTAGCTGAGTAACTAAAGTCAAACACCAATAAAACACAACACCCGCAGCAAGTCAGACTGCACCACATCACACTACAAGAGAATTTCAGTTCCAAACTTTATTCATTTTGTACAGGAAGAGAAAAGTGCTAGTTGATGCATTATTTGTATCAGGAGAGAGTTGCATCAGTCCTCTCAGTTCTGACTGAAGTCAGTAAGAGCCATGTTGCCTCATACTGTCCCTTCCCCCTTACCCTCAGCACACTGCATTGTGGGATATCCTGTTGGTTTATCTTCCTCTGCTGCTTGTCTGGTGGCTGTCTGAGCGTCAGAGTTGTCCGCGCACTGTTCTGCTCTTTCTCTCTCTGCCCTAAAAGAATGACGAGGCTTTGAAAGGCCCTGGCTGTCACGATCCTTCAATAGCAGCAGGCTAATTGCTGACCCTAACAGGCCCAATTAGCACTTACAAGCTCGGTGCAGGGGCCCATGGGAGCTGTCTGCGCAGACATGGGGATGAGACGTGGCCACAGCTACAGCGTCTTAAGCACAAGGAGCAGCCACACGGCAGCAGTGTAGCCGCTCTTCTTTCCATCGGCTTCTGCCTGCCTTTTTTTTTTCTTCTTTTTTTTTTACCCCTGCTGCCTCTCTCTCCATCTCTCACCCATCCTTTAGTCTCTCTCTGACCAGCCGGGCTCTTTGCTGAGGCCCTCTGAGCGCTCCTCAGAGAGATCTCTTGAAGTGCAGAGAATCAGAGGCAGAGGGGCGCTCTGGGGAAGCTGGCTGAGCGAGAAAAAGGGGGCTCCAGCACTGAAGCTGGTATCACGACAGCAACAAGCGTGTAATCAGCCCTCTTTTAAAGTGGCTTCTCAAAGAGCACAAGGGCTAATGCGCACAACTTAGACTGATATTTTCGATAAAGCCCCACATTTAGCAACTGGCAAATATATCAGGCGGGCTGTTCCCTTTTGAGTGTGAAATGTGATAGAGACATACATCTCCCCACTGATAAGGAAAATGCAGGGAGGAGCCGGAGAGGTTGGCACACAAAAGAGGTCTGTCAAGACATTGGGAGTTTGGTGATTTTACAAGCCATAATTCTCCTGCTAAAAAAGGGAAGAAAAAAACAGCAGAGAGGAAGATGATTAACGTGGGCCGGACTGCTCGTCCCTCATCTATTCTGTTATCTTCATTATTTGGAAGGCATTAAAAGAGGCCAGGGATGGCAGCTCGGGGAGAGGGGCTCAGGAGGTGGGGGAAGTTCTATGTGCTGGGATACTAATTACAGTGTCCACTAATAGCGCCTCAAGTAAACCAGGCCAATGCATCTTGCTTGATGAGAACATGCATCAACCAGCTTAATTGAGAGTAAAATGAGGCAGGCGTGCCACAGGACCTATTAATCAACATTGATGAATGAAAGTGTAATTAGATGTGGAAATACAGAAAAAAGAAAGGGGGGGTAAAGAAAAGCAATCGGCTAACTTAAAGTTAAGGCTACAGTTGTTAACTAACACGTTGCAATATTGTGCACATTAGGCTTTATCGTTCAGACGCCTCTCCCTGCCCAGCTTTTGTTTTTCCTCACTGAAAAATGTGTAGGTAAGAGTGTGTTTGCTGAGGCATCATTTTGATTACGTGGATATTACTTCCCGCGCATTAATAGTGAGTATTGCTGCACCTGCAATACAGACTGCACCAGCTGCAGAATACACACTCCAGCCTAATTAGTTTATTCAAAGCACCTCCATCAACCACACTACTTGATGCATGCGCTCCTCTAGGCCCACAATGATCATTGCTAATACGGTCCACTCCCTGTGATACTGCCGCTCTTGCTTCCAGGACTGGATTAAGCAGGTATGACACCAGACTTTGCAGAACTATCCATACAAATAACGCTTTTGTCTGTGGCGGCGCACTCGGGGCAAACAACCGTCATCGTTTTTAACATGATCATGTCAACACTTCCAAGGGTTACTTAATGTCATGAGACTTGGGATCTGTGTATGATGTAGCGTGACATATTCAGCCTTAATCTGTGTTTATTGTTCATCATATTTATCTTGTGTTGCAGTGTTTTCGCTCCCTGACATTGACATTCATTGCTGGTCCTGCGCAGCCCCATGAGCTATGTGAATAAACACAGCAAACACAACACCCTTGAAATGCCATAATCCCTTTTGTTTTGGTGGAGGCTCTTTTCGCTGTGTATGCAAGTGGGAAAGCCTCGCCGTCTTTACACACACACACACACACACACACACACACACACACACACACACACACAAACACACACATTGAGACATACAAACAAATGCACACACACACACACACACTCACTGTATCCTCTCTCGGCTCACTATCCCTTTCAAAAGCTCTTATCTATTTATAGACTTTGATATGTAAACCTATGAAATCTTACCTCAGGCGAGACAATCAGGCCTGTTCTTCTTCAATCCGCAGGAATCAAAAGACAGAAAGGGGAACAAAAAAACAGATGAGAAAAGCAAAACACAAAAGAGACACAATGTGAGAAGAGAGAGGCAGAGGCCTGGTTATACTATAGGGTTGATAGCTGCAGCCAAAGACGAGGCAGATTAGGACGACGTTTTCTCCAAATGCCTCCTGAAGAGGAGACTGACAGTGGAAGCAATGTGTTTTATTTTTGAACCAAACGCTCACATTGCCTCCCATCGCTTTGCGTTAAAAGAGCAGGACGGCGTTGCTCTGCTGGTGGTGGAGGAAAGGAGGCCAGGCGATCTGTCATGGGACGGTGCACCCGATGTCTGAGACACGCTGTAATGAAGTGGACATTGGGGGGGGGGGGGGTAAATGCGACAGATTTACCAAATTTGGTGAGCGGCAAGTCTAGCGCAGCATAGCAGCGCAGGGGGCATGAGAGGTCAGCTCCATTTTCTCCTGCGCCCACTGACATCATCTAAAATGGCCTGGCTGAAATTCGCCTGGGGGGGGGGGGGGGGGGGGGGGGGGGGGGGGGGGGGGGGGGGGGGGGGGGGGGGGGGGGGGGGGGGGGGGGGGGGGGGG
>JAVQJV010033799.1:0-10198 GCA_036024995.1 Gadopsis bispinosus
CAACTTTAATAATACTATGCCTGAGTTTATCATGTACACATGTGCAGTACAACTGATCACAGTGGATCTACAAAGGCACAAAACATTTAGTCACAGGAATTTGGAACTGAAAAATATCAGATTGAACTTTATGATTAAAGTACCTGCCTTATACATATACAGTTTGTACACAAACATTTGTGGCAGTGGGTGAACAATTCTTTTTTTGGAAAACTCGCCACTCTGCGTCCACTTTTCTCCCTTTTGATACAAACATTTTTGATTATGAGGGTTCCAGCGGAAAATCTTATCCTCGGAAAACAACGACGGGCTCTGATGCTCTGTGCTGCGGATCAAACGCTCTGCTTGCTATGGATTCAGAAATGACAATTTCCGGTTTATCAAAAAGAATAAAATCCTCCTTAACTGCCAATACGAGGAACACCGTTGAGGGAGAAACGTAAGTTTATTTTGAAAGGACCACACCGGATGTACTTTGTCCTGGCTCTAGTTAACTTTACGCAGCAGTTTTGGAGCCTCTGGACCAGACCAGGACGTGTTTCACCGTCATGTCTGACCGGAAGAGAGCTTTGGGCCCGGAGTCTGTCATTGATACTGCGGGCCGGATTGGACCCACTGGCGGACCAGATGGGGCCCGCGGGCCATAAGAATGACACCCCTGCAAATAGTAAAACCAGAGAACTGATAATTTTGCAGTGGTCTCATAATTTTTTCCCAAAGCTGTATATGTGACCATGAAAACCTTTTTAATGGCATTATTTTCTCTTTATTTTTATCACTTATATTTAAACAAGGTTTTAAGTCTTCCATTCAGGTACCCAAACACTAGCTCCAGCATTGCACCTGTTTCCAGTCCGACAGAAACCACTTCTTAAATTGCTGTAATAAAGAATCTTTGCTTCTAATATCAGCTTCTAGCTGTCATGAAGTTATGAATTCATTCTCACTCCTGCCTCATTGTCTACCGACAGATGAGTCATTCAGTACCCAAGAGAAAATGTAAAACAACTCAGTAAAATACATTTATTGACAAAAAAAAAAAGTTCTTAATTCGTCCTTTTAATTTTACACACAATAATATCAAAATACTTTACAGGGCTTTTAATCTGAATATTGTCAAATTCGTTTTGATCAATCCTCTCAAACAAATACACTGTACAATGACAACATGCTTGTCCTTTTTAAAATTCAGTGCTCATTTCATTTAATTTATTTTTATTCAGGGAACAATGCATTTAAAATGATGCATAGTTATTACTTGGTATTTAGCAACACATTTGAGATGTCACTGCATTTCATGCAATTCATATCCCAATAGGTAACTCTAAGCTCTCCATCAAACCTCATTCAGAGCCAGGTGCTTAAAATGTTGTAATACATAAAAGATACACAGTACGACATTCAGAACATGGATTATCTTGGTTACCCAAATTTCAAAGCTTAAAACGATGAATGTGTGTTTTTTTTTGTTGTTTTTTTTTGTTTTGTTTTTTTACACAAACATATTAAAGTATACAACTTGTATTCCAACAAAATTGAAAAGGTACTAAAAAACGATTTACAATTGGGCCCAAAGCGCCCCAGTGCAACATGGGAAAGAAACTGCTTCAGAAATCCTTCACGCCACGCTTCCCTCAATCTCTTACACATGCTTGTGTGTCTGGAGTTACAGAATAATAAGGACATACTTGGTGAACTGCAGACCTCCCACTTGGGAGTCATGTCAACGCGTTGGCTCATCTCTTCATCAACATAATAGACAGTCTCCTCCTTCCATTGCTACAGTATTCATCACCGCCTAGTGAGCTGCTTGAAATTCCTTTCTGACATCTACATTAGCTGCTAACAAAACCATCTAGCGCTCAGGATATCACATCTATGGGAGATCATGATCAAGAATGCAAACAGAAGTGAGACAATAATAATTGAAAAAGGCCTATGACAATATTGTTAAAGAACACAGGAGAAAACATAATAACATAATCACTTACTTTGTGAGTGGCCCCTGCTAGTAAAACAGAGCCAAACAGAGACTTCGCATGATAAAGTGGAGTGGAAGGAAAGAGAAGTTCAACATCATCTCCGCGTTGGCTTAAGTCATGACCGCGGGCTCAAACAGCCCTGCAGTAAAAGGCCAACAGTAACAACATTGGCAATTCGCCATCTTCTCAGCTGATAACAGCTACGCTATGCATCATACACTGCTGCGACAGCACCTTAATAATAGTTTACATCTCCTATGACACGGCTGTGCAGGAAAGTCCTTGTTTCTCAGTTCTCCGAAGCACAAACAACTAAAGGACATTGCAACTGAACACAAAAAAATTACAATACAAAGCGATTTGACACTTCAGTTACCACCACTAAACGGTTATTCACACATTTCAACGTTTGAAATCATCAGTTCGCTAGCAAAAGTATAAACGGGGAAGGAAGAGTGCTTTCACTTTACTACTGTACCCCAGGTAAATAAACACTATCAAAAAAACATGACAATAGAGTTAGCCTTTGGGCTCGTGGTTTACTCTGTAAATCTAGCATTATTAAGGCATTATTATCTATCCAGTATTGCTAAAAGAACAACTAGTTAGTGAAGATGAAAATAATATCTATGCATGGACGGTAACATAACAAACGCACAGTTCAGGAGGAGGAAGAGGTGGCGAAAGAGGAGTGCAAAATACTCACACAAATCAAAATAACTAGTAAGTACCAAACATCCTTTATAAGGTACTGTGTTGATGGCTAATTTGCTCTGTTAGCTACTAACATGCAAAGTGCACACTTGTTTAGTTTTTTCTTACTTACAATTTCCAAATGTTTGGTTTTATCTGCTTAATCTCCATAGCAACTGGAAGAATATAAAAGTCTTTCGAAACGCTCATGGTGGTTTGAAATAAAACCTGGTCTCTGGTGGACGATAGCGCCATTTTGGACACGTGGTTTCGGTGCCATTTTTACATCTACAGGAGTTAATTAATACCTTAGAGTTAACACCAAGATTGGTGGTGTGCATTTATATCCAGTGAAGGTTAATGCGGTGATAATGAGTCAGCACAAAATTGAAACGATGGTGGCAGAAAGATCTGAGGTAATAACTAGCTTACTGTTGAAATGCCACTAGTGACACACCCAAAAATGACAGCGTGTATATTCTTTACATAATAAGTGCACGTGAGAGGCCGCAACAGAGAAGATCTGGATGGAATTTGGGCGGGGTGAACACAAAGGGAAGACAAAATATCAAGGAAGACAGGAAGTGGCAGAAGTCTGTGAATGGAGACTCTAGTTCAAGCCATGGAGGGAAATCATGAACAGCCAGTGCTTGAGAAGTCAGAGAACGGACACTCTGACCTTGAGTTCACACTTCAACCCAAAAGCCTACACAGCACCTGTAGGGAGGAGCAGGAACTCGGGCTCTGCCTTCATAAGCAGCCCCATTGGTCTAGCTAACAAATTAGTGCAATTTAAGAAGAGACCACTGTATTCATGCTCTCTGAAAGCTGCCTACACAAAAACCTATGAGAAGAACTTCTGATATATATATAAAAAAAAAGCAAAAACTTTACCTCGACGTTGAAGTCCATCCTGTTATACATTCATAAAAGAGGGTGTGAGATAAAGATGACAGAGAAGGAAAGACGATCAAAAGTCATCTAAGTTGACCTCAGTTCTTCAAGTGGGCTGTGAAGGCCCATATCTTCATCTAAGCTGCTCCGGTGTAAGTCAAGGAATGTCACCCATTCTTGTCACCCTTTTCTCCTGCAGCCTGAAAACACAATGACACGATGTTTCACACATTTCCAAAACTTAAAGCATTGCAACATATACAATCCTAAAAGAGAAATCCTGCAGCATGGCTCACCCCGGGCTTGTGAAGTGCGTTGTCCTGCAGGCCAAAGAGGCTGCCCGCCTGGCCGCCCTGCAGGGGGGAGGCCATAGCTGAGGACAGCAGGTTGGGTGACTGGGTGATCATGGGCGAGTTTGGGGTGGAGACGAGTGCTCCTGTCAGCGTGAGGCGCTGTAGCTCCCTCTGTCTCTGCTGCTGCAGCATCTGGCACACCACCACCTGCTGCTCCTGGGGGGGGGGGGGTGGACAATGCGTTACGAGGCATTCAGGACACCTGGGAAAGGTTTTACATCTGAGAAGGACTTTAAGCTCTCTTAAAAACTCCTACTCGAAACTACCAGTCCGACATGTGGGAGGCCGAGCTCTGAGCTCAATATGTAGTATGGGACATCATACAGGTTTCTAGCGTCGCATTGCAACCTTAAGATTAACAGATCTGTATGCTTTCAAAATTGGGAGATTACGTTGAATAGAAATCTTAAAATCCCCCTCCACTCATGTTTTTCTTCTTGTTCTTACAGCTCAGTGTTTGAGCTTCACTCTACAGAACGATGTCTGTGCAGAGGTTGACACTAGAAGGATGTTTTCACATTCATCTGCTGGAAGTGGAAAGTTTCTATGTGCTCATTGAAGCTCCCATTTCCAGGGGCGGGGCTACAAGCAAGCTGGTCCAATATTACATATAATATAATAACTTGCAAAAGCGTGACGTGGAAACTCCAGCACACATACACGGAGAATGGACTTCAGTGAAGCAGGAGACATCAGATGTCCATTTATAGCTTCTGGGTTTTTAATGAAGGAGATAATTGAACGTTTTTGTGAAAATATCAGATACAAATTATTATTCAAACCAGAGCAACGTATGTGCGCGTAAAAACATGTCTGCAGGGGATCTTTAATAACTAAAAGGCTTTTCAAGTGTTTCTTCTCCTCAAGGTGTCACATGTTTGTGAGAGAACTGCAATAACTGCTCTGAGAGCAGCTGAACAAGAGAAAATTCCCCTGGGTCTTCCATGTACCCATCTCACCTATTCCAACACTTGTGTTGCAGAAAGTGGAAACCCCACACAGTCACTGAGGAATGAAACCAGCTCTATATTTACTGGATGTCCACAGTGTCTGACTGGTTCCAAACTCTACCAGACTTTCACCAGTTTGCAAGTCAAATCAAAATTCACGGTGCCTGATTTCCTGTAACACAGTGACTCATAACCTCAGTGGCTAGGCAGTCACAAGTTACTGCACGTTGTTATCCACATATTCGTCTTTAAAACAATTAAGTGTAATTGCTATTTATTGACAATATTTCATGTTAGGTGTACCGTCTTTGACTTTAAATGACTTGTCCACCACTAATGAGTCTAAATATCTTGAAGCAAGACAAAACGCAGCTCTCCACTGAAGTATTAGACAAGTTACTGGTAAATTCTTAAAACAAGTTAAGGTTGAAATGGAAACAGGTGAAATTGACTCGCTTTAAAATGAATAACTCGACAATGGGAAATACATTTATTCCCTTTCTCGCTGAGAGTTGGATGAGAAGATCAGTACCACTCTCATGTCTGTATGTTAAATTTGAAGCTAGAGCCAGCAGGCAGTTAGCTTTGCTTACCACAAAGACTGGTTTGTTTTATCTGTACAAAAATCTAAGTGTAATTAAAAAATAAAAAAAAAACCCTGGGTTGACTTGCCATTAACTACAAGACTGATTAAAATATTCTGCAGGGGAGGTGAGTCTGTAAGCAAAGACATTAAAACTGATATCACTACTAGTCATGTGGCACAACCTTCACAAATGTAACAGCAAATATAGTGTTGAAAAACAACAAAACAAAATGGAGAAGCTGGCTTTAAAATCTGATACTTTTGATGGATTTTTACATTTCCTGAACTCCTATGTCTGAGGTTTAATCCACACGTACTAATACATTTACGTGTTAAAATGAAAATGATCTCCATACACAAAAGTGTTTTATCTCCGTCCATACTACACGCATATCACATGACCATTCATGTGCATGGTGTAAACAGGAAGTAGACTGTCTACTCTGCGTTGGTTGCTTAGTTATTTGCAGAAAATACTGAATGAAGAAGGGATATCGCTGCTTGGACCGATGATGAAGTGAAACTGCTGAAAGTAATTGTTGTAATTTGTTATTAGTGTTGAATTAACCGCTGGTAGTCAAGGTTGATGTCATTTGTTTTCATCCGGGTAAGGGCCACGGCGATTCAGGGAAGGACACGTCGTGGGTGATCAGACACAGTCAGGGAACGAACATGGGTGTCTGCCTCATCGTTTTAAAACGTCTCTGTTGCTGCCCATCCTCACAAAAATGGAATCTTGGCTTATTCAAACTAAAACAAGGTCAGCAGCATTTTCAAAAGTCTGTTTTAGGGGTTTAAAAATGCTGGAGAAGTGTGGATGCTAAGCGTAAACATAGCAAAAGTGATGCGTTTTAAAACAGAAACATATTAATGTGGATGTAGCCTAAATCAACTATGGTCACAGAGATGTAACCAGGACGAAAGAATACGCAGAATATTGGGAGATCCTATGAGAAAAAGTACATACATAGTGAAAACTGGGATGAGAATAAGGGAAAGAGTGTCATTACATGAGTGAAGTTCTGTGAGGTGAGGAACTGCTGGAGTTGCTGCTGCTGCTGCTCCAGAAGAAGCTGCTTCTGCTGCTCGGACAGGAGAGAAGACCTGGAACACAAGCAGCAGCACGCGGTCACATTACACACCAGACAACACAACAACACTCTTTTTGACCAGGTCTGAACAACCAGATCAACCAGAGGGTTGGTCAAAGACATATCCCTGGTTCAAGTAATACCTGTCAGCTGCCTGACACGACATCAACAACCTTAAACAAAACAATTCACTTTAAAGTGGATTTTTTTCCTTCAGATTATTTAAAGACAGACTGGCTACATACGGGCTCACACTCTTAGGAAGCTGAAAGCCCTGTGCCAGTGCCTGGGGGTTGAGTGGTGGAGGCTGGGGGCGCAGAACAGGGAGAACGGGCTGAGGGGCGTTCTGCACGGGAGACTGGATCACGCCATTCAGACTGCCCAGGATGCCACTCATGTTCAGCTGAGGACTCCCCGCGAGGGATGCCATGAGCCCGCCCAGCACGGGCAAGGAGGAGCCGCAAGCCTGACTGATGGTCCCGAAACCGTCGCCCAAACTGCGACTCAGGCCGTTCAGCAGGGGCTGACCGAAGGAGGCGGGGCTCTGCTGAGGAGGAGGAGTACTCTGGAAGGAGAGGGAGGAGCTACTGCGGGACGGACTACCAGAGTGGAGCTCCTGAAACAAAGACATGAAAAAATGATTTAGTGTTTTAGCTCTCAGCCCGCTTTTGATGCTCATTCAGTGCCTTTTTGTAGTTAGTTCACAGTTAAATAAAAACCGGCACAAAAAGTGCACAACAGGGAAAATGTGTATTAATGTGATGGTGCCAGACAGTATCAATTATTATCATGAGGCGTTTTCGGACCAAACTGTACCGGGACCCCCCCCACCGAGAACTACATCAGCCATAACATTAAGACAGCATGGGCTTTCTTAATGTTATGGCCTGACTGCTCTGCGATGCTCTGTGTGTTATCGGACACCTTTCTATCAGAACCAGCATTAACTTGTTTGCAATTTGAGCTACAGAAGCTCTTCTCGGACCACACGGACCAGCCTTCACTCCCCACGCGCATCAATGAGCCATGACCCTGTTGCCGGTTCAGCGGGCTTTCTATCCATGGACCACTTTTGGTAGGTACCGACTCTTCCAGAGTGGGAACACCCCACCAGTGCTGCAGTGTCGGAGATGCTCTGACCCAGTCGTCTAGCCATCACAGTTTGGCCCTTTTCAAAGTCGCTCACATCCTTACGCTTGCCCATTTGTCCTGCTTCAACACATCAATATAGAGGACAAGATGTTCACTTCCTGCCCAATGTACCCCCCCCCCACTACACTACACTGACAGGTGCCATGGTAACCAGATAATCAATGTTGTTCTTCACTTCACCTGTCAGTGGTCAGAAAGTTATGGCTGAACGGCTGTTTAGAATATTGGTCTAGCAATGTAACACACAAGATTTCTATATTATATATACTATATTCTGTATTTCCCCACTCGAATATATGCTTCATACAGCCTGGACTTCACCGTCGGTCCTTTTGTCCATGTTTTGGTCCATTTTTTAAGGCTACTCAAAGAAAATCTACTTTTGGTCCGTCTGTTGTAGGTGGGGAGCATATTCCAAGCAGAGGAAGCGCTATAAAGAACAGTTCTCATCATGCAATTTGTTCATGGATGTGGCACCACCAGAAAACCAGTGCTCACTTCTCATGTATTATACCTATGATAAAAACCAGTGTATCCTCCTGAGAACCGAGGAAAAAAAGTATCTTCCATTTTAACCTTTTTTGTCTCAGAATGAAAACAATATTCCTCTCATTCCACCCAAACACATGAGGTATCCTTTGAAATGCCAGGATGACCTCTATTTAGCACACCTGGATTTAGTAGGGTAGCTCAAATGAGTCAAAAGATATAAACCAAAAAACAATGTCCACTACAGAGGACATAAATGAATAGGCTGGGTCTCAGGAGGATATGGTATTTTTTTTCACAAAAAAAGAGTGGTGTATTATTCCAAATGAGATTATGCATGAATAACAGAAGACAAGATTTTATTTTAGAACTAATCTGGCTGCTCTGTTCTGTGCAAACTGAAGTTGTTTTTTTTTTGTGTTCCTTAGCAGCACTTGACCAGATGACTGGCAATGCTGGATCACGCCATTCAGAACCAATGTGATCAATCTGATCAGACCAAGACAATTACTTATCTAAATTAACACCCAGTAATTTGGTTTTAGTGACCTGCTCAACCGATATCCCATTTAAAGACAGATTGAGCACAGTGGTGTTAGCAAGAACATTCCTACTACCAAATACAATACATTTAGTTTTGGCAATGTTCAATACTAATTTGTTCACTCTCACCCATTTAGTAATGATATGGAACTCAACATGTAGATTCTCGCTCAGCTCCATTGATGAAGCACAGAACAAAGTTGAGTCATCAGCATACATAACAATATTGGCATTTTTATAGCACATGGTAAATCATTTGTAAAAATGTTAAGGGCCCAAGCCAACTCCCCTGTGGAACACTGGCAAGATATGTTTTTGTCAGAACACAGTCCCAACTACTTTCCTTTCATCCATATGTGTTAACCATTGATCAGTCATGTGTACAGTGCAGTATTAGTAGAGTGCCCTGGTCTATAAGCATGCTGTGCTTTTTGTAAGTAGTCCATTATTGAATTTCTACTAAAATAATTTTACAGTTTTTCAAAAATGATCTCATCATGTATCTTATTCAGCACAGGGAGTATACTAATGGGTCTACAATTGGAGCCAGTAAAACCTGCTTTTCCGTCTTCAGGTAAAGGCATGATTTTAGACTCTTTAGACTTAACCTGATCAAATGCAAAACATGTTTTATCCCTCATAATTCTATTAACAATGTTCCATGTTAAATTGACATCATCTAACTGCATGCAAGACCTTAAGCTGTCAGCGTTGTTGGCTACATCATATGGCCTGGTGATGAACTGACCTACGTACCTTTGAGAATTGCCTGACTTCTTACACTTTATTTAATTCAATCATTTTTAACTATCATACTACTAGCTACAAAGATTTTGTTTAAAATATTCTTTTTGATGTAATTTAACATGGTAATTTTATTTCTCAACTTACAATAGAGACGTCTATCTCTTTTATGACCTGCAGTAAACAATCATAACTCCAGACCAGGGCATTTTAGACTTTCTTGTTAAGGTGATGAAATTATGGGCACTGCACCCCACCGCCACTTATAAATAAAAAAATTGAATCAATACAGGTTGAATTAATACCACCAATGGTTGTAGAAATTCTTGTAGGCTGACTGACAACCTGGGTGAGATCGCAAACATCCGCCATGGAAATCAACTTCCTGTGCAGCGAACAATTTTTAGAAAACCAGTCAATATTCAGGTCACCAAGAATAAGATATCCTTACTTTCATCTGTCACTATATATCTCCATTTTCACATATTCTATCCAAATACTACTACACATTAGAACTGGGTGGCCTATAACAACAACCAACTAGAATACTTACAGTATGGAAAGTGAATCTGTAGCCATATTAGTTACGTGTCAGTGCTCATAATATCTTTCCATAACACAACTGAAAGGTATTCCTGAATATATCCCCATCTCTTCTGTATAATCTATATCCATCTACAGCCAGATGAAAATCTTCAAAAGTAGTATCCAGCATGAATGT
>JAVQJV010033803.1:0-27006 GCA_036024995.1 Gadopsis bispinosus
CTGTGGTGCTGGACGACTGGGTCAGAGCATCTCCAACACCGCAGCTCTTGTGGGGTGTTCTGGTCTGCAGGGGGCAGCACCTACCAGAAGTGGTCCAAGGAAGGAGAACCGCTGAACCAGCGACAGGGTCATGGACTCACTGATGCACGTGGGGAGCGAAGGCTGGACCGTGTGGTCCGATCCAACAGAAGAGCTTCTGTAGCTCAAACTGCTGAAAAAGTGATGCTGGTTCTGATAGAAAGGTGTCAGAACACACAGAGCATCACACTTTGTTGCGTATGCAAACCGGTCAGAGTGCCCATGCTGTCTGAATGTTATGGCCGATCAGTGTATGTTCACATGTGATTATGAAATATGTACATTCAGTAAAATAACGGAGGACAAGTGCATCACCTCATGAGATGCAGTCCTGACAGAGAGGGATTCATCTCATCCGCCTTGTTGTCCTTGTGCCACATTTGCGTCACTTTATTTGGTGAAATCTGAAAATAATCCGTATGTTTCTGCAGACAGACTGTCACAAAGACTTTTTATTGATGTTTAATAAAGTGTTGTCCTCTCTTCCAGCTGAAGCAGCGGAATATGAAGGCTGATTTGGAAGCTCCTCTGCCCGCTGGACACGAGAATTTCGCAATCCGGTGTCGAGATGTGTGCCGGTCGTACGGCAAACTGAAGGTCCTCAGCAACCTCAACCTGACTGTACCACAGGGGCACATGTGAGTGTAGCGACTCATATCTGTGATTTCAGACTGTTTTCCTCGACTGATAAGACATTTATCAGACATTTATTTATTAGTTTGTCAAAACTAATTCCCAGCTTCAAAGGAGAACTTTCTCTTTATCTGTTCTTGTGCTTGTTAATGTTTTCTTGCACTTTCTTTCTTGGAGTCTGGTCAATTAAAACATTTATTACAGTGGACGTCCCAAAATATTATTGATAAGGCTGAAAAGCTAACTACACCTAAGATGTACTGGTATATACTGAAGTGAACCAGTGTACTTGCCCTCTCCTTTGCCATGTATCTGACGGCTGATCAGTAGCCAAAATCTCAATTTCCTGCTGGACAAGTCTGGTTAGCCTCCAATAGATCTGCTTTGTTTGGCCCCTTGAAGCTGAAACAGGAAGTTTCTGTCACCTCAAAGGGCAGTGAGAGGCAGCTTTTTGAGCGTTTGGCAAATAAATATATAGAATGCTATCTCTTGTAGGAGTGAGCGTGACGAAAAGAAATCCAAAATGTTTTCATGTCTGTCATCTGTTGTTCCTCTGCGTGGGAGCTTCGTAAGAAAGGATTTATGGAGGTTAGCGCTTTACGGGATCTCTGCTCTGACACGTGGCTGCATTCCTGAAGTGACAAGCTAGACGAGGAAGATGATCGTGGAAAACAGAAACCGTTGAGTCAGAAATAGTTTATGCTGGTGTAACAGTTTCTTTCCTAAAATGTGCACATGCACTACAAGGAAGTGATAAATATGAACAAGTCTGTCAAAGACAAGGTTTTCTAACAGGTTTGAAATGTGCTGCATGAAAACGCTGGTATAGTGTTACGCCTGGAATCATCCTCGCAAATATGGTGCATGTGATCTGCTTTGACGTCTACCTTTTTTAAGAATCTGCTCTACCGAAGAACACGATTTAAAAAGAAGGCCATTGTAGTTTCACAAAAAGAGTTTCTTCTGACGATGCATTCTTCCATTTCTCCTCTTCCTGTGGATAAGTGGACACATTTCAACAGCAGAGGAAACGATGGAAAAAAAAACTAAAAATCATCCAGAGGTCCTCAGACTCAGAGAGGAAAGGCTTCTTTCTCAAGCTTTGCTATTTTGCCAATTGTCTTTGCCAAGTAAGAATCCAGTGAGAGTAGCGTCCGTTTGGAGTCGCAAAACCAATACAATTAGCTGAAAGACGCTAAAATGCTCCGTAGACCTGAGGGGAACTACTAGCCACCACCTTCGCATACAAGAAGTCATGTGATCCATTGTTATTATAAATATATTGATTATAACTCTTAACACACACACAAACATGACGGTGGTATCGTCTCATCTCAACCTTCACTGGAGAGCAAAATGTCGAAAAATAAAAGTCATTTTAAAAACGTTAAAAGTTATTATCTAATGCCGAATGAGGCAGGTTGAGTGGCATCACATCACTCTTCATTGCTGCTTATTGCTTATTACCTATTTGCACACCGGTTGCACTTTGAGTACCACTCTTTATTTCTATGTTGTTCTTCTTCTCGAATGCCTTGGCACGCAACAGCCTCCTACAGGCACTCGGATGTACTGTATCTGTGTTACGCTGCCTGCTGTCACTGTTTCTCTGGTTATCTTTAGCTGCTTACATGGGCAGTATCTTTTCCCTTTGTTGAGAATACCTACTGCTTCCACACCTGACTGTGTTCGCACAGAAGCTACAGTTTCTCTAACACGATTCCACTGGTTTCCATTCTTTTCACATGCGTAATGACTGAACATGCTAGTTAGAGCTGTGACGGTGTGTTTGTGCGCCCGAAGGAAAGCCCAACATCTTGCGACTTGACGTAAATCTAACACTTGTTCTGCACACGCTCTGGTTTGATCTAAAGTGCTCTTGGCTCTGTGTTGCAGTTATGGCCTTTTGGGGCCCAGTGGATGTGGGAAGACCACGCTTCTGAAATGCATCGTGGGAACTCTGAAAATCTCGCGGGGTCACATCACTGTGTTGGGGAAGCCACCTGCGTTCCCTGGTCACGATGTGCCGGGGAAGATGGTCGGATACATGCCGCAGGTAAACGCATGTGTGTGTGTATCACGTGGCAAACGAAAAGCGTTCCTGCTTTTATTTGTATAAATGAACCCACTGAAATATACTCATGCCCAAAGTTTCTTTAATTTCATGCAAATTCAAGGCCTTTAACATGACGGGAGGTTCATTTCTTCTGTAAATAGACTTCCTGTTCTCCTTATTCATATCTCAATGTTCAGTCAGAGAGCTTTCTTTCTCTATTTTGGTTGCTGAACTGATCTTAAATTCATTTTAGGTTTGGGTAGAGTTGAAAAGAAATGATCTTAAATGGTAAACCTTGCTTTCTTTTAAATCCCGTAGATTCCCAGTGAGATTCCTCGCAGCTCTCTGCCTGTTACTCTGCCGCTCAGCTCCACCCTTAAACCTTTTTGTCCAGCGAACATTTTTACCCCAACATTAACATTGTAGGGCTGCTCATTACAGCCATAAATAGCAGATTAAGTGCCTTGCTCAGGGGCTTCTTTAATTTTGCTTCATTTTCAGTCAATGACGTCTGTGTCTCATTACTGCCAGAGTGGGTAGTCGATGACACACATGGCATGTGTCCTCCTGTGTGTAACCCTTAGCATCACATTCGTCCCTGGAGGAAGTGATCTGTGACCCAGAGGGGAAGTAATGTGACACCTGATCTGTTCCCCAGGTTGCAACTGTTGTGCTGCTGTGGTGGACGTGCTCGTGCTGTCTGATGATTCGTAACTGCTGACTCAAGCAGAAAGGCTAATATGCGTTATGTCCTACACATGGATCGTTATTTAATCCCTTAATGCTTCAAGAAGATGAAATATTTTCCCAAGATATCTGGGCGGCAATCCTTTCAGCGATGGAGGTGCTCGTGCTCAGAAGGCAGCTGTGCAGACACAGATGTGCAGGGGGAAGTAAAACAGATAGTAAATCGATTGTATTTACGTTATATATGAGATACTGTAGCTGTATGTGTCCTGAGCTGTGCTGGAATGTTTTTGTTTTTGTGATGGAACAGTTTTGTGCCGTGTGTTACATTTACGGCTGGGTATTCATTTGAAAGCACTTTTGGCACCGATTGGAATGTGTCCGCAGCTCAGAGTATCGGAAACTGTCAAGTATTCGCAGCTGTTTTTCTCTTTCTCTTTTGTTATTCTGTGATCAAACTGTATTTGATTTAAAACTACATTTGACCAATTTCAGGATTCAGTTTATTTAAGATAAAGCGTTTGAGCAGAACTTTTGACCACGTTTAACATTTGATAAGTTCAGTTTCTTTTCTTAAGTGGGAAAAAAAAGGGTTTTCTGGGAAACGCATGTTGATGTCGCCCAAAGTGAGGTATTGTTTTTGTATTGGCACCGAAACGCTGGTGTTTTGCCGCCAGAGGCATGTAAGGTCTTCGCACTGCACCCATCCTTTCACAAGACAGTGATGCCTTCTGTTTCTTGAGATGTGTGGAAGCCACAGTTGTATGAATGAAGAGAGGAATAGTTTGCAACTTAATTGATGCTTCCATCATCTTGTCACTGCAGATCTTCAGTTACTAGATTTCCATCCACACAAGTATCTTTGTGGGGCAAAGTCACGATGAAGGTCTATGTGCACGGGCAACGTTGCCGGTTGGACTCCAGCCGGCGACCTTTGCAGCATGTCATGGCCCTTTCTCTTCCCCCATTTCCTGTTTGCCTCTTCACCTCAATCTGTCCAATAAATGCTAAAAATGCCCCAAAAACATCTTTAAAAAAGCTGCAGTATCTTATAAGATGCTAACACCTCTTTAAAATCTGTGACTTCTATGATTAAACGCACACAACCTTTTACGTCGTTGTCTTTGCGCTGCGCAGGATCTGGCGTTGTACAACGAGTTCACCATCAGCAACACCCTGACCTTCTTTGGCCGAATCCACGGCCTGACGTCGAAGGAAACCCAGGCGCGCATGGATTTCCTCATTGACTTCCTGGATCTACCTCAGAAGCACAGTCTGGTCCGAAACCTCAGGTAAAACCACGACGCAGCAGGTGACAGGATGAGTTTAATACGCAGCGATTTAGAAGTGAGCGTCTCCAGAGTGGTTCGGGTTGTTTTTGGGAAAATCAAACTGTATGCAGGACTGATTGTAGGTCAGTTTTATTGTGCATCATATCGCCTACAGTGCTGTAATTAGCATTATCAATCAATAGCCAATTGGACACCAGTACTGTCAGATTTTTGATAACCATCTAAATATTTAGGGATACTAATATAACTACCATCCTTATTCAGAAAATAAATGCACACTGAAAACACATTTATCTTTTTTGTGCAGTTATTTGCAGCAGGTAATTTGAGACTTTCTGTGCTGAGTGTAGGTGTTGGATTCAGATGCAGTGAGCTGAAGCCAAACACAGTATCTCTAGATACAGCCAGTTTATGACGGGAGGTAAACGTGTTTTTTTTTTACAACTGTCTACTGATGCCTGCGGACTTTGACACCTAAATTGCCAGAACACACTCATAACATAATCATATAAACATGAACATAATCGCTCTCTCCTCCACAGGTTGTAAAACCAGTGCCCATAAAACAATATGACTGTGTCTGGTATGGAGTCAAATAAAGATAGAGCATCCCATTTACTGTTACATTCGCTTTGCTGAATGTTCTTTGCAGTGTTGCCCCATTCGACTGACACCAGCCAGAGTTTCAAACCCGTTCAATCATCATAAAAATAGCCCAATTTGAAAAGAACAGTGAACTTAGGAAATGGTTTTTATCTCGGATCGGCATTAATGTATATTGCTATACTATGATACCTTTTTAAAGTCCATAGTTGGTTGTGTGTGATGACTTTCTTAAAATACCGCACACAGAACCTGGCTACAAATACAACAGTAAACATTTTACCGCGATAACATTATTGGATTTGTCCCTGCGTTGCTGGGAAGGACTTTGGTCAGATGAAAAATAAAGCTTTTCTCCAGTTTTCATGCAAATCCAAAACCATGGCTACAGTAGTTAAAGGTCCACCGAGACTTAAACATAAAGACCTTTTGTGTTAATGATGTTACAAGAACAGGCGACTTGTTCACTTGTTCTGCTGCAGCTTTACGCGACACACAGGTTGTTGAAACTGCTCACAATGAATAGTATGAAAGACATTCCTGGTATGAATAAACACACCATGTGGCACGCGTACTCGGCATCTGTTTCTGCTTCATATCAGTTCTGTCTTTTGTCTTTTATACAGTGTCGGTCCATCAGCTAATTTATGAACCATGAGACATTTTTTCTTTTTTCTTTATTTTCTATACATAATATCAATAAAATGATGTTAATTTGTCAAAATGCCACCTCATCCCAATGTCCCCTGCTCAGGTCTTGTTGTGTTCCTCCGTGTTGTCAGGCAGGTTCGTCTTGCAGGTTTTGTCTCTGCTACTTTTGGCTCCCACCGACTCCCTCGGGAGTGAGCGGCACGCAAAGAGGCGAGGCGGATCATCGGTTACGAACCGGATCAGGAATGCGGGAGGAGATTCGCCTTTGTCACATCTGGCTCTTTTTGTTTCCTCACTTGTTTCCTGTGTGTGTGTGTGTGTGTGTGCATTGCAGCGGGGGTCAGAGGCGCAGGGTGTCTCTCGGAGCAGCTCTGCTTCAGAACCCAGAGCTGCTCATCCTGGACGAGCCGACGGTCGGAGTGGACCCTGTGCTCAGGGCCAAGTATGTAACACACACACACACACACGCACACGCACACACACACACACACACACACACACACATGCACACACACACACACACACTGTTCGCCAATGTCACTCTCCAAAATAATACAGCCAGTTGCTTACTAAGATCAAACATTTGTCATGTTCACACATCCCCTACAAACATAAGAAGCTAAAGGGAGATGCTTTTTACTTACATTTACAGAATCTATTCAGCTAGTAGTGAGCTCACCAAAGGTCCTGTGTAATCCTGGTGAAATAAAATATCAAAATCTCAATATCCATAGTGATTAATACTTGTAGTGATGGGGCTTCTGTACAATTTGTGACTTACATTTTGACGTGAAAATGTAATGTATGACAGAGAGTAACAGAAAACTTTGGGAGAGACGTGATGAAGATAATCAGCAGGATTTGAAGCAGTGACATCGCATTTACTTGGTATTTATTCTAAACTACTGTAGGAGCGAGTGATATGGTGTCCGGTAAAAAAATCATGTGTAGAGAAACATTTTATTCAGCGGGAACGGTGAATGAGTTTGGAAGATCACATCACTTAACTGTAATGTATCCTCAAACACCAGAAAAAGACAACGTTTCAACTGTAATGTGACTAATCAATAACCAAAACCCCATAAAACAATGTTGATATTATATCAATATATTGCCTGGCCATATAGACATGGGAATCAAGATTACTTTTCTGATAACTCACTAAATGGTTATGTTGTTTGTATCAGTCTTGCTGATGTAAGGTTAGAATGGACGGCATTAGAAAAGTTAATTAAAAAAGCAGATGACCTAAGATTTTTCTAGCCTTGTCACACAGCAGCCAGGTGACGAGAGCATCCACCTGTTGTCACATAATCCAAGTGATGGCTAAGGAATGAGATATAAACCGAATGTGCGTCCAGAGCAAAGTTATCTGTGCTTACGAGTTCATGGTGCTTCCTTGAATCAAGTATCCCTAATTCCTGATGTTCATGGGTTTTGGGGTGGGAAGAAGCATTCAAAGCATACTGCCCTCCTTCAGTGTGTTGCTCCAGTCTCACTGTATAATAGCACCACAAGGCCTCATCAGAAATTTTAGGTTAAATTTGGTCAATTTGTTTGGTTTCGTCGGTCTCCCTCTTCCAGGATCTGGCAGCATCTGGTGGAGATTGTGAAGACGGGGAAAGTCTCTGTCATCATCACCACGCACTACATCGAGGAGGCGAGGCAAGCCAATGTGGTGAGATAAGTCATGCATGCGTAGACGCACACACACACACAGACACACACAAGGACAAATTAAGAATACATACAAACAGGAATTCTGCAGCAAAATCAATAGAACAAAGCGCAACAAAGCGTGACCTGTTAACGATTTACATCTTCAGTGGCAATAAAGTGAGACAAACAGGGTGAGGACGTGAGACAGTGTTTACAGATGGACTGACACCTCAAGTCACGCTGTACACAGAAAAACATAAAACCGAATTACTAGATAAGTAATTAGCTGAAAGAGTTTTTTATTGGCTATGACTACATGATTTTTATCATCTGATCACGGTGCGATAGATTAAAAGACTCGTCTGGACATTGGACCTTTGCAGCTGGTGGCTGAAATCTGTGCTCAAAACTCTGCATAGTCTGAACCCGCACACAGCCAACATATTCTAATACAGACGGTGAAACAAGACACAGAGAGGGAACTGGAAGTAATGCAGACGCACATTTAAAAATGCAGTTACAGACATTTTCTGGTTTTATTTGTGCTCATGAAGTCAGAATAACGTTAGCCACCGCCTAGTCCACACAGTTGGAGGATGTGTGAACCCTGCAGCATCACTGTGAGGATGGGACTTGTTCTGTAGTAACGTTAGTTAACATTAGTTAATGGTTATTTTCTATTTCTATACCTGTTTAAATGCAGAATATGTGACGTGTGGGTGTGGAGACGTAGCGGATATCCTTATATAATGGATTTAAGTTAACATATAGAGACAGACTTAACAAATAATGTCATCTGAGGATTTCAGAAGCAACAATTTCACTTCTCTTTTGTTGGCTGTCTGCCTTTTCCGGTCTGGAAAGTATTTGTTGAGTAGCTGAACAAACAACTATCTCTAGCTTCTTTACCGCAGGCTCTTTACATGCATGTGTATCTACATGTGGTTTATCTGTAAATGATTATGTGCAAGAGTTAACACTAAATTTGGAGCCAATCCCAATCCCAGCTAACATTGGGCAATTAATAGGTGGACTATGTTCACATAGCAACTGCAAATTATGTTTATGGTTTTACCCACTAAAAGGTTTGATGTGATACGTTTGCCACTTATATCTGGAAAGTCCTGATATGATAAAATGACACTCATTCGTTTAACACAAACAGTAAGTAACATGGGCAACAACAGACATAAAGAGGAATATAGTAAAGACGGGCAGAACAACAACAGCAACAGAAAATAAAAACGGCATTGTTCTTTTGCAAAGAAATGGTGCTTTTTGTTATTTTCAATTACATTTTTTTTACCATTAGAGCAATTAACACTAGAGAAGCCAAACTGGGAAACGTTTTTTAAAAGAGTTGGAACATTTTGTGGGGACTTTATCATTTATATAATATAAATAAAAGAGTGGCAACATTCTGCCCACATTGTTGCATTAAAAAGACAAGAGCATCACCGATAAATAACACTTTTGGTGAACAAATATTCCTGCCATTTCTCCAGGTCGGCCTCATGAGGAACGGCTGTTTGCTGGCTGAAGGTCCTCCAGACGCAGTCATGAAGCAGCACAGTGCAACAGTGAGTAATAGTTAAAGCCCTCATGAGACGGATGGACGCCCAGGGGTGCTGGTAGTCAGGGCGGGACAACAAAGCTGTTTACGGGACAACAAAGCAACACGATTTCATGTACTGCAGCAACTTTCATAAGCAATGGCAGTTCAGGGTGCTTTATGTTAAATATTACATTAAAGATGTAGCGAAGAATAAGATGCATGTTAATAAAAAGTGAGGCACAATGAAAGAAGAAAGCGAGGTCTGGCTCTTGGTTCTGACCTGGCTTCATTTAGGAGGGCCAGAAATGTATGAATGTGAGAATAGAAAATAAACACACCGTATATTGGTAACCTGGTCCCCGTTGACCCACATCATCTTCTGCCGCAGACCCTGGAGCACGCCTTCCTGCAGCTGTGCGAGACGTCGGACCAGATCGGCTCAAAGCAAGAGTCCAGTCCGCGGGGGGGTGCGCTGGGTAACAGCCAATCATTCGAGAGCGGGCGGGACGAGAGTCGGCCAATCCTTGGGGTCGCACCAGGAGCTGTAGATGAAGTTTCCAAATATTCAGGTACGTTTTTGAAACAAAACTGTCTTTTGACTTTATCTTTTCACTTTTACACTTCCCTCAAAACTGATAATGCCATGAACTGAATTATTTTATTGGTTTATATTTTGTCATTTATTACCAGATAATAAATGCATTGCATTTATATACAAATGCAACTAATAATTACTTTTTATTCTGGATTAATTGATTGTTTGGTTTGTAAAAGTAAAAAAAAAACGAAATGCCGTCACAAGTACCCAAAATGACACCTCCTCAATGCTTGTTTTGTCCAACCAGTAGTCCAACTCTTACTATTATTAAAAGAAAAACAGCAAAATAATTGAAAGAAAAGCAGCAATTCTTCACATTTACGAAGGTTTTTGCTTTGAAAACGACTGGTCACAATAGTTGACAATTTATTTTCTAAATGATTAATCGACTAATCGATGTACTGTTGGGTAGTTTAATTCACAACAAAACATCTCATTTTATAAGCTCTTCTTATGGTTTTTATGTGAAAATCTTAAATCTGAATTGCAGTGGAGTAGAAGTGGAAAGTGGCATGAAAAGAAAAGACTCAAGTAAAGTACAAGTACCTCAAATGTATACTTGTGCTTGTTGTGTGTGTGTGTGTGCGTGTGTGTACAGCGGACTGGAAAGTGCGAGCCCGACACGTTCTGCCGAAGTGGAGAAACATCGCTGCCCTGATGATCAAAACAATGGTGCGGATGAAGAGAATGCCGGGGTATGTTGTCATTAATGTTTAATGGTAATAAATAGCAGAAGTTATGATGAGCAGCGTTTGTGACTGTTACTCTCTCTCCCCTCCACGGTGCTCGCAGCTCGCTGTGTTTCCAGTTCTTGCTGCCCGTCATCCAGGTGTCTCTGATCTGTCTGTGCATTGGAGGAGACCCGAAGGGCATCCAGGTCGCTGTGGTGAACAACGAGACCGCCTCCTCCTCTTACAGCCAATCGCTGCTCACCTTCCTGGACAACGCCAGCGTGCACCAGGTATTTATTTCACGTTTGTGAGACGTTGATATTAATACACATGAGGCACGATCACACCCTCTGTTCTCATATTTATGTGTCACAGCCAAAGAGACAGTCGCTAGTTTTTTTTTCCTCTGTAGCAGATACATTTACTGTAAAACTGTCAGTAGATTAATTCGTGCATGATGGATTGTTACTTTATATATCAGATTGTGCAGCAGTGCTCACTGATATTAGAGCCACAGAGCTCAGAGAGATTGTTGTGTATCCGACATGGTTCAGTCTTTCAGAGAGGAAGTAACAGGCCTCGCTCCCAGTTGTTATATTTAATTTGACTTTAAGCAAAGGAGTTTCACTTCTGTTCACAGCAGAACAGACATTCAGTTTCTAGGAAATCAGTGAAAGTTTGTTTCTGTGTGTGACCTTGAATTACAATCAAAATACTGTATTAAACAAAAGAACAACAGCATCTAGTGAAGCTGCTCAGTAATAAACATTACAAGCGTTTAATGTGTTTAACTGGATACAAATGTCGCTGATACAAATGGGCAGTAAGAACTCACTTGATTTAAAATGATTAAAATATAAAGTGTATAACATCTGAATTTTGTCCGTTCTTTATATATCCACAGGTGCCCTTGTCCCATGGGGATGCTTTCGATGGGATCTATAACGGAGAGTACTGGGGGGTCATCGGCTTTGGCAAGAACTTCACCAGCTACCTGACAAAAAGGTGAGAGAGACAGACAGCGTTAAGATACTGTATTTTCTGCGCCACAGTCTTCATTAAATAATGAATCTACAAATGCCAAAAATCATGTCAGGTTTGCTGAGAGCATGCGTCTACACATCAACACGCACCGAAATCAAACTCACACCTCATAGTTGCCATCGAGTGAGGATGAGTCAGCCCTGGAGGGCAAAGGGCCCGAGTTGTTGTAGCACAGTTTTGTGTATTCATTTCTGTGTGTGTGCGCGTGTGATGCCTGGGTAGTTTTTTGAATTGTGACCATGTCCCCGATTTCACAGGATGATGCAGCGGCAGGTTTCTAGAGAGGTAGTTGATGGAGGATCAGTGCACGTCTGGCTGGACCTGACAAGTAAGATGCAAGCCCTTCTCATAGTTTGAGGTCTTTATGCTGAAATGGGTCACTTTCATTACAAATGCATTGAAACACCTCCATTACAATCCATGGCAATAAAGTCATTTGTGCAATTTAATGACGTTATTACACTGAAGTAATATTCTAGCACGGGCTTTGTGAGATGTTTTGCCAGAAATCATGTTGGAATGAAGCTCTTCACGTCTGCTTTATATTTCATTAAATTATGAGGATCAACATGTACTGTGCACGTACTAAAATATCCCAAAATATATTTATAAATATACAGAATCCCAGTGGAAATATAGTCAGTAACACAACACAGCCATCGTCTTCCGTGAAACTGAGAAGATTAAGTTGTTAATTTTTGCTGTTTATGTTTTGTCTATAGATCGACAAATCGCCTTTACGCTGCAGGAGAAACTACACGAGGCCTTTCAGGTACTTTCAGATTCAGATGTTGTTATTTTTCAGGGAGCGATACAATCAGACATCAGTCAACACGTCCAGACAAATACAAAGATTCCTGTCACCATACAAGACGTTACTGTATAAACTGAAAATGTTTGGTTCGGTACAAGTTCTGCTGTGAGCCTGAAAACACTCAGATGTAACCTAACACACTTGGCTGTGTGCCCTTGCTTTAGGGCACTACAGCAGCTTTATGTCTCCAATATTAATATCAATGTTGTATATTGATGTTAAAGGCAGTTAACTGGTCTCTACTATGAGGCGTTACACAAGACCCAACTCCTCATACGTGCAAAGCAAAATCTTTGCTGGTTTTTAATTACAGCTTTGTAATCATGATTACACTGAAGGTTGGTAAACAATAATACTGAATTGTTGCCCAGCCCTGATGCAGCACAAGCTATAATCTGCCATGCAACATTCTTATACTAAATATGTTTCACCGCTGTTGTTAAACTTGTTGAGCTTGTGTCTCTGTCCTTTATTCGCAGGCCTTTGTGGATAATAAGTTGGGCAGTATGTCATACCTGGCCAACCTGCCAATAAAGGTAAAATAACAGCTGATGGAATAATAAAATAATGAATAAATGAGTGTAATAACAAGGTAAAAAAAAAAACCTGAAAGCTGTTTGTACTGCAATCTTAAAAGACACGCTTTTTTACAAACAAGTCCCATAAATGCTGCATGTGTTGTCGTCGTCATGTTGCAGTTTGAAGAGCCGATCTACGGCAGCCAAAACACGGACTTCACTACTTTTGTGACACCCGGAGCTGTGCTCAGGTCAGTACGATGCAGTATGTGGTTGGACAGCTGTTAATCGATCAATACAGTAGCTACGAGAATTAGAGATTTGTGTACGTTTTTGTTTTTTTTTGAGGGAATGGCGCTGTGCTGTGAATTATGTGTGATTTCATCAAACTCTATGCAAGATTGATAACTTGCACCGTCCCCAATAGGTACGACAGAATCACCGGAAGTGTGAGGGAGATGTCAGTCAGTCAATCACTGTTTAAGGGTGTGCAGGGCCTTTACTTTACACATACAAATGATATGATACAGTACAAGACATGTTGCTTTACTATTGATTAAATGACCAAACAGTATAATAAGTAGTGGCATCAGTTTCATCTCCACCAGCTATGACAAAATGCTTCTTCTGCTTTAATGCATCAATAAGTAATAAGTACACTTATGTACTTTTATTTAAGTAATATTTTGAATGCATGATCGTTACAGAGTATTTTTACACTGAGCTATTACTGCTTTCACTTAAAGTAAAGCATCCAAATACTTCTTCTGCCTCTGTAAAAAGTGTTGTATGACGAGTGCATGCTCAGAAAAGTGTGATGATCAGGTGTGTTTGCTCAGTAACGCTCTGGGCGATTGAACCAGCAGCCCTTCCTAGCAGGGAAGTCTTCTTTACCTACATGACAACCTGCCATCCAACTTCCAGTTCATTTCTCTCCTCTTCCTCTTCCTCTTCCCCTGTGGCCCTCCAGCATCACCTTCTACCTGGCCGTGGGTCTGACTGCGCTCTCCTTTGTCCTGGAGAGGAAGGAGGGGCTCTTGGACAGATGCTGGGTCGCAGGTGAGAGGTCAAAGCTCACACTGCTCCTACGGTGCCACACGGTGTACATACTAAGTGCATGCAGGTTTTGAGGTTGTAGTGTGTTCACACTGTGAAGCGTGAGAAAGACACAATTCGGCTACCAAACAAACATTTTTCTGAAAATATACACATTTTAGCATCACAGAAGGGAAGGAATATTATATGCAAAAAGACACTCGTCGGAAACATACTATACATCTTGGATTTAAACATCTTTACTGAATAAATGGCAGACGTCCTCTAAGAGTGCACTATTCTAGTTGATTGGGAGGTTCGTTTGGATCTTTTTTGGGAGATAATGCGGAAGGTATTTGTCCTGAAGCTGTAGATTAATTTAAGTCCTTTGACTGTAGACATTTACCGTGACATTGACAAAAATCCAAACAATGCTTCATTTAAGTGTAATTTGAGATATGGCCGGTAGGGGGAGCAATATGATCAGTGCTGGATGTGAAGCTGTTTGCCAGCACACACACACACACACACACACACACTGGGGGGCGTTGTTTTGCTTTAGCCGTTATGAATAATTGATTTTAGAGCTTTCAAAAGATTCATAATTGAATAGGAGGCTGTAAATGATACTTTTGTAATTATAAAAAAAAGATGAATTCTTTGTTGTAGCTATTTAGATTCGGATGAGCTTGAGTTAACCTGCGTAAGAGATGATTTACTTCTGATATCATGAAGTGAGTTTGGAGCTTCTAACTAAATGACAATGAATCATTTCTCTCTCTCTCTCTCTCTCTCTCTCTCTCTCTCTCTCTCTCTCTCACCCAGGTGTGAGCTCCCTGGAGACGATGCTGGCTCACCTCTTATCTCAGCTGTTTGTCATCAGCGTGCAGATCTTTCTGCTGCTCCTCTTCATACTGCTCGTCTTCAAGGTTCGTCCTCCCGACACGGGCGACCAACACTTCGCTGATTGGGAAATGGGTCTTTGAAAATTTAGAATAAGCAGTGAAAACAACTGATAGTAGAAAGGAAGATATAAAAAGTACCGCAGACACACACAGGTACACGTTCACCTGCTCTTCTTGGTAATGCCAATACCTGTTTGGAAAAGCAGACCGCTGTGTCAATCATGTTTCACCCTTATCGAGACCACAACACTGTCAATAAATGTTACAGTGAGGCTCAAGTCTTTCATGTATTATTTAACTACCAAGCTTGCTGTTTCGGGCCAGTTTTCTGAGTCTGGAAGGCTCGTTAAAAGAGCCGAAAGCCCCTTAAGGGTCTCTGCATTCCTAAAATGATTTGGTTTGTGGCGAGTTAGACATGTTGAAGGCTGATGTGTCTCCAGTCTAGCAGGCCAATTACCCTGCTCGTTAGCATTTTTACTACGTCGACTTTACCTACAGTGCATTAGATCCATGATTATGTAAATAATAATTCATTTTAACCAGCAAAAAGATTGTGCTGCATTATTTAATACTTTTCTGTGAAAATGCACACGGGGAGGAAATGACTCGTCTTCCAAGGTTCACAGTGAAACACCAAACATGAGGGAAGGCACTGATTTTCAACACACATGTGCATGGAGTCAACACACGGAGGAGGCTCTCGGACAACAGAGGGTGGATGACGTTTGTGTGTTTGCGTCTGTATCCGTGTGTTGAGTCCATGCAGGCACACGCTTTTATGAGTGTGTGCTCTCGTCTCTGTCTGTCAGTGTGTGTGTGTGTGTGTGTGTGTGTGTGTGTGTGTGTGTGTGTGTGTGTGTGAGCGTTCACGCGTGTGTTAATTACGGCGCTGAAGTCCAAAGAGACCACCGCTGCATAAATCACTTCCTGCGTTGGCCGTATCCAGGGATCACTGTGGGATCGCCACGACAACAGCCCTTGATTGCTGTGGCAACCGAGCAGTCATGTGGCCTCTGGGTGCAGGTCTATTTTTGCACGTTGTCAGGGGAGACGGATGGTGCCTTAACACACTGAGGACGAGCGCTCCAACACACACACACACACACACACACACCAGAAGATTCAATCTTACAAACGGCTGCAGTTTCTACTCAAGCTAAGAGAGCCATCGGCTTAAATCTTTCTGCCTGTTTTTATTTGACGTTGAATAGTTTCTTGTCTCGTGCAGCACCTCTGCTCTGCTTACACTCCCCTCTGTGTGTGTGTGTGTGTGTGTGTGTGAGCTGTACAACGAGACTTAATCAGCAGTGACATTTCTTTTTTGTTTCACGCAGCATTTCTGGCTGAAGATTAGTGCAGAACATCAGAGAGTGTTTCTGTCTCTGTGGGTCCCGTCCCGTAACCCTGCACCTCATACCCTTTCATTCTTTCTCCATTTCTCTTGATCTTATCTTCTCATCTGTTCTCATGTTCCTTAAAAGTTTGACATCTCACGCCTATAACGTTGTGGCGGACAGTTTAAAAAAACAAACAAACAAACAAACAAAAGGATCAAATTTGATGCAGCAGGATCAAACTTTTATTCCACGCATTTTTCTTCCTTGGTCAAACCTGTGGCCTACATTACCCACAATGCAACTCGACTGGCAGCAGTTTGGGCAGACATTCGGGTGCATTATGCTAATAACGGCTAATGTAGCCTCAAGCTAACCTCAAACAGAGATGAGAGGGTTACAGAGGTCTGTCTAACTCCGCACCTTCAAACTTCGTATTCTTCAGCCCCGACCGACACGGACTCAAGTGACATCACTTAAGGCAATTTCTCAGCCTTCACGCAGCTCTTTAAGGCGTAAACAGGCTTCGCTGTGTAAAACAGGTGGAGTTCCCCCTGTAAGATTTGCACGTGAGAGTTTTGCATTTTTCTGCATTCATTTCTAACTCTGAGAGCGCAAACACACACACACGGCGAGGTGCAGACCAGTGTGAGCGTCAGTCAAATTCCATCACAATGAAAGCACGTTGTGCAGCTCTGCCCCCGTACGCCGTTCGTTATTCGCCCAAACCTTTCCTTCCCTCTTGCCGTCGTCAGGGTTCTGTCTGAGGTTGCTTGTCAAGTGACGTATGCGTATAGGCCGAACCCTTTTTCACCCATGAATGAATTAAAAGAAAAGATTGTACTTGCTAATGAATATTTAAAAAAGTTGGCTGTACTGTTGTATGTTTTGTATTTATGGTCATTTAATATTTGCGTGCATGTAACAAATTGTGTATTTAACTCTGCAAAGGCCCCTGTAACTCTCCTTATGTCACTCTACTTTTTACCATTTTCTTCCACTTTTAGGTCCATTGCAGTTTTGCATGTGTCCATCCTTAACTTGGCCAACTTACCTCAATGAGTCTCGTATCGTTTCTCACCCTCCTACGCTCATCTTCCTCGCTCTCTTCAGATACCTAATGAAGGCTCCCTGGCGTTGGTCGTAGTTCTGATCGTGCTGCAGGGCGTCACCGGCATCTCGTTTGGCCTCGTCATCTCGGCCGCAATCGACGACGAGCAAAGTGCCAACCAGGCGGCGCTGGGCGTTTTCTACCCCAACCTCATCATCAGCGGTAGGCCTTTTTTGTGTGTGTGTGTCATTTTGTGTTTTTCAAAATGTTGCTGCCCAAATAAAGTCTTGCTTTTAATACTAGAAGTACATTTAGTTGGACCTTTACTTGCAATGGAGTAATTTTATGTTGTTTTGTGAGTACTTTGACTTAAGTAAAGGATCTGAGTACTTCTCCCACCGCTGATCGTGTCAAAATGATATTTGCCCAGTCACGGAATGAAACTTCCATTTTTCTGAGCACATTAAAGACTGTCTGACTTCAAAGCCGACATTCAGAGTTTATTCTTGACCTTAAAATGTTACGGCAAGGTTTAGTTGCTGCTCTGGTTAACATCACGTGATCTTTGTCTTTGAACATCAACTTGAAGAAGAAGTCCTTAAAAGTCCTCAGATTTTTTTTTCCATGTAAACCAGGCAAACTCTGATGACAATCGCGATATGATTGAATTCTCTAGAACAGCTAAATAGAACTTGTGGTGAGATTATATTCTCAGCTGCTGTTTCCAGGCAGTTTCAAGACTGATCTTTACGCCTCCACAACTTGTTATTTTTTGTTGCCACTTCCTTGTTTGCTTTGGCTAGTTGAAGTGAAACATGACAACAGGGTAAAAACAAGAGTAACCAGATATTCATGCTTCATGGGGTTCATTATTAGGACAAAACGTCCAGATACAGACTGCATTTTAACAGCAGGTGTAAATGACATCTTACACAATATCCTCTCTTTCCTGTACTGTAGGTATCATCTGGCCTGTGGAGTGTATCCCCTATCCTCTCCGCTACATCAGCCTGGCTCTTCCTCAGACCTACGCCTCAGAAGCCCTTCGCTGTATCATGTACAGAGGTAATGTACGTGCACGTTACACAACACTCATCGGTTTCATAATATTACAAGCTGCTGTAGCTCACCCGTTGTATAGATAACGTGTGTGTCAGCCAGTCGTCTAAATAATTAATGAGCTTTGGGTCCTGCGTAACTCAACTTCCTGGAATGTAAGGTGTAGTGGTGTCGCGCTGCCTCCCAATCTTTCTCCTTTTCTTGACCCCATCGCCTCTGCAACAATCAGACCTGACGACAGCCCGATCGCCCTCCATGTTACATGATACGGGCCAAGCACAGGAAGTCAGAGGAGCCATTTCCTGTTTGAAAAACCTTATCGTGGAGGCACAGTGGAAGAAGAGACACAGGCAGAAGTCGACAGTGTCCGAATTCAATTTAGGGGATGAAATGAAGCCTCTTTTTGTGTTTTTTTTTCTTCTCCTTCTTCTTTGCAACTGCATCCTGCCACATTCACTGATTGGATTCACTTGAAGCTTAGTGTCCCTCCCCATATGTTATATTCATGTTTTGCTTCATTCATGCATTCACTACAACCTGCATCTGCTTGTATCCAGATAATAAGAACATGACGTGTGAGACACTAATAAAACAGATTCCTACGGTGGGCCCTGAGAGCTCAAAAGTGAACATGGCCGGGGCACGCTTGTTGTTGCCATGGTTTCTGACTGATCTGTGTGATCTATCTGTAAGTGCTGTTGGAAAATTAGCTGAAATGTAAATACGTTAATGCAATATGTTGTCAAATTGGTGAAGGTGTTTTCTTAATTTGCTTGCGTTTTGTACATTTGCATGTGTTTCCTTAAGTTGCAGTGCATTGAGCTATCAGGGCCACCGTAGCTGACACACTGGGCTGACTCCCTACATACAGTGTGTCCATCTTTGGCCTCCTGTATCTAAACAGTGAATATAAACATGAATGTTTCCAACAGGTTGGGGTTTGTCGCGGATGATGGTGTGGCGAGGCTTCGCGGTCACCCTGGGCTGGAACACCGTCTTCCTCATCCTGGCCACGGTCATCTTAAAGCTGAGGACGTGACCGTCTCGCCCCAGAGAACCTTCTTCAGTGTGGGGACGGAGCCGCCAGGTGACGCCCAGGAGCCAACTACTCACCTGTGGGCCTCCTGTCTGTGTGTGGACTGAGGCAGCAGAGAGCAGGAGGAGGGAGGGTGGTCACTGTGGTTAGAGGAACTGATGAGGTTGATGCATCAGTCTCCCTCCTCCAAATGATCCGTCTCACGTACAGTACACACACACACACACCAGCCTGATCCTGCAACAGTTGCTTTGGCCTGTTACAGCTCGAAATTTCAAACTGCTGCACGTAGAAGCACACAAGACAGAATATGCACAATATGAGAATTTATGTTAAATAATGAAACGAAAGGATAGTGTGTATTCTTCTAGTTCTATGTGCAGCTTGCTGAAACCTTTCACACCCCAGAATAGGCCATGTACCAACTCAGGGTCCCTTTTTTTAATTTTTGTTTGTCCTTTGTCTTAATGCTAATAGAGAGATTTGGTGGTGAATACACTGACTACAACTGTAGGACAATGGTTTTGTCCATACAGTGTTTGCTGTCTACTTTAAATTCGGTTTATAAAAAACTGAATGTTTATGCAAACTTAAAATAGTCAGAAAAGGAGTCAGCACAACAAGAAAATGTGAAATCGTTTAGTTGGGTTTTTTTTCTCTCCTCTCTGTGGCTTTTTCAAGCAGAGAAATTGAGGAGAGGCTTGTTGTTGCACTTTTTGCTGATCACTTCATATTGTCCAGGAAATTCTCACACATTCAGGCTTCCCACAGCAACGGTGTCTTCTGCATTGTTTGTTATGCCTGTGTGCAGATTTACGTTCTGTCTGGTGTGTGAAAGGAAGTGGTTGTTAACCGTGTCTCATCTTGGTGCGTTAAAGGCGCTCGGCTGCAAAGCGTCGTCTGTTCTTGCTTCAGGTTTGTGGTGTCCTCCATAACTTGCATTTTGTGCCTGCATCTCCTGTGGGAAGAAAAAGTGGGGTTTGACATTGGTGATAGGAACGTATTAGTACTGTCTTATCATATACATTATTTTTGGATTCCTCCCCACTTTGCCGGACAGAGTGGTGGCTGCTGGATAGATTCTTCTCACAGGTCAGGTGTGTCATTTCACTTCCAGCCGTCTGCATCCATGCAAAATATTTGGCTATATTCTTTACACACAAGTCTCAAACTGCTCATAGTTTATACTTTGTTTGTGACTCTTCCACAAACAATAACACAGAATAAAAGCACACAGCAGTAATGCTCTTTTGGATTCAACATGTCATGGAGATGTGCCTCTGCACAGTGGAAAAAAGGGAAGAAAAATCCAGAAATGAGGAATAACTATGAAATCTACACCGCCACGTAGTTGGATTGTAGTTGGTGTAGTTGGATCTGTCAGCGTAGAACTGATGGGAAGCAAAGGACTTGAGTTTGAGTCAAAAAGCTTGATTTTCCTTCTTTGTTTTTGTGTACAAATAATACGTATTGATGAAGGATACATTTTAAAATAACTCCTTAGGGCCCTTTGACCTTTGTATTATAAGATATTTTTTAAAGATACAACACAAGAACATTATTTTGTTTTTAAAACATTCATTATATTCTTTTTAGATTTTTGGTATAAGTGAGACTTCCTTAATGTTTAATATAAACAAACATGAAACAACATGTTAAAATAATGGATGATAGGAACAAAGTAACCAAATTAGAAAGAGATACTCTGTTAATAATACATTCAGTTCATTTTTTTGCATTTTACTTATCTCTATGAAGACAATACAAATTGATCTCTAAATCAATGAGCTCTCTGACTTAACCACACGTGTTCTTCCGCTAAGGGAATAGTTCCATGCTTTGGAAAATAATCATATTTGCTTTCTTTCCAATAATTTCTTGAGAAGATCGTCACCACTCTCATGTCTGTATGTTAATATAAAGCTAATGGCTGGAGGGCAGTTAGCTCAGCTTAGCATAAAGACTGGAAGCGGGGGGAAACGGCTAGCCTTGCTCTGTCAAAAGGTAACAAAATCTGTGCATCACCACTTCTAAAGCTCACTGTTTCGTGTCCAGGCGCAGTGAGTTCCTGTAGTCTTCTCATCACTGTTAGGTTGCCAGGCAACCAGCGGAGAATCCAGGAAGTCCCTACTCCAAGCTAAGAAATACTCCAGCACATAAACCTCCGTAAACCACAACCTGAGCTATAATGTGGTAATTAGGGAGCTTTAGAGGTTCTAGCAGGCCAGCTGTTTCCCCTTGTTCCAGTCTTTATGCTAAGCTAAGATAATCGGCCGCCGCTTGTAGCTTCATATTTACCACGTGGACATGAGAGTGGTATCAATACTCTCTCCAATCACAAACTCCGTGTAAGAACGTGAATAAGCACATTTCCCAAAATGTCAGGCAATTTCTTTAAAACGCGAGGACCTTTGATTCAGTCCAGCATCACATGTGCCAATCTTGTAAAAATTAAGAAATGTTTACGTTCAGCTGGACGCATGGCTCATGAATCAGAATATTTTTTTTAATAGCAGATGTTTTAGGACTACACAGATATACCAGCATGTGTTGTGTTTGGACGCTGCTACGTGGCTGCACAGCTGGTAATGTCAGTTATATTAATGTAATGAAGAATTTATGTGTCCATTAACGGGATAAATAATGAATCTAAATGACTGTAAATCCCTTCTGATTGGTTGGATCGGCTCATGGTATAATGGTAAAGACGTGTGTACAGTATGCTGTGTGTCAGATGTTTGAGTTCCCTGCGCTGTAAAACTGCTGTCATTCTTGTTGCTCTGCTGTACATTCGTCAGTGTTCCTGTTGCACATATTAAGGGACATTGTGTTCGCGTAGCCTCTTAGCTGTAGAAACAGCTTTGATCATGTTCAGATGGCACCAGCATGCACCTAAGCGGACTCGACAGTATTTTGCCAAAGTGTGAGGATATAATGTGTAGCTCTGTTTATATCCGTAGCGCAACAGAAAGCTGAAGATGAATCCCACGTCCAGGTGGGGATTACCTCTGTGCCTCACTCACCTCCCATCACACTTTATAAAATAAGTTTAAAATGGTAAACAATCTCTGGTAATATTGGTACACCTTTGACACTCACAATTTCTGGACAATTGGGATATTATTGCTGTTGAATCTGTGTAAGATTGTCATGTGGTGAATTTTTGTTTTAAAGTGCTCAATATCCATTTTCGAGAAATAACCTTGTGTTCACTATTAACATTCAAATACGCGTGCTAAAGTTGGAACTCTACCTACAAAGCCAACTAAGCATTACGTAAGAGCAGGCATCTCGGAGCAAAACTCATGGAAATTAACATTTTATAAGCTTTACATGAACTGCCAATATACTACTGAAGCCACTCTTTGATAACACACGTAAAGGGAAACTGTGAGATTTAGAAAAACTGGGCCCTATTTTTTACAAATATTGGGGTCTCAATAACAAATACTTAGCAAAAGAATAGATTGCCTCCACCGGCATCAGCGAACAGGCTGCAATGTAATTGTACCTGTAAAAAGTACATCCACTAAAGGTGCTTGTTTTTGTGTTTTTGCCACTGACAGGCTCAGATTGTTATTTGAATTGTCTGACAACATTATCCTCCTGAGACCCAGCCTATTCATGTATGTCCTCTGTAGTGTAGTGGACATTGGTTTTTGATCTACATCTTTTGACTCATTACACACACTACACTACTAAGTCCTGGAGTGCTAAATAGAGGACATCCTGGCATTTCCAATGATATCTCGTGTTTGGGTGGAATGACGGGTTTTCACGCTGAGACAAAAACTAAATTTAAAAATGGGGGATACTTTTTTTCCCTCGGTTCTCAGGAGGATATGGAAATGATCACTACAGAGACGGACTGTTTTGTTAAAGAGAAAGATCATTTTCGTTTAACCAGGAACAGAAAGTCTTTCTCAAGGAAAAAGTCTCGCTCTGAAATCTTACGAGAGGTTGAGTTGTTGCAGGAAGACGACGGGGCCCAGGTTTAAAAATACCAGAGTTTCCCTTTAATCTGTAAAATGTTTCCACTTCTGTATTGCTCTTTTAATACTACAAAGCAGAGTCTCATGTCTGACTGAGGATGCCCTCTCTGTCTGCGTTGTTTTCTCTGTGGTTTGAAGTGGGCGGGACTGTGATGTCGCACATTTCTGTGCACCAATTAGACTTTTAGAAATATTTTGATTGTAAATCTGATGCCATTTGTGTGGTTGCTTACTGATATTGCCAGGACACTGTCAATCAAACCACATCCACACAGTCAAAGCAGAGAGGGTCTTTTTTCACTTAATAAATGGTTGTCCAAAAGGTGAATGCAAGTCTATATTGCCCACTAATTAAGCATTTCAAATTAAAATACTTAATATGTCCTTTAATATTTTCCTCCACTACGGCATTCAGATAACCAGAACTGTATGTGTAGCCACTTCTTACTCAGATTGTAGACTTTAGCTGGTTAATATTGGAATATTGCAGTTCACGTGAACATGTGTAATAATGTTCTGTTTCCTCTCTGCTCCAAACTCCAGTCGACTACATCCGCTGTCTCTCCCCAAAGGGCACGTGAAACATTGACGCTCCTGTGTTGTGACATGTATCCACTGTGATGGCAAACATGCTTCGATGAAGTTCTATTTGTGTCTTTTGGAATATAATAAACCTCGTTGAGAAGTCCTCCCTTTGTCTTGTTGTTCTGCGTTTCAGAGCGGTGCCAGATTTTTACTCAATACCAAAAGTACAAAAAACCCCACAATTCCCGTGGTTACAAAAACACCCGCAGGCCATTGACGACAGATTGATTCAATGACATCATTCTCGATTGCATCGCTGTGTTGCCTGTTACCATGGTGATGATGATGACTCCGCTGCCTTCAGTAGAATCCAGATAGATGACTGTTTGAACTGTGTATGTATTCAAACTTCTTTGTGTAAGTGAATCTGTTTGTGTGCATGTTTGTGTCTGCTCTTGTTCTTGTGTGTAGCCTATAGTGTGCATTTGTATGGCAATACTTGTAACAGTTGTATCTTTAAGCTGGAGACAAATATCAAACCTTTGGCACTGCATTCAAAAGATGTTTTATAAAAAGCAAAAACGAATGTTTTCAGATGAAATACTGAATGTATTAAACGTGAAATTATTTGAATAGCAAGCCAAACGTAAATAGACTGAAATTAACCTTTTTCAGTGCAATCACAAACATTTAAATACCATTTTATGGCCAATTTAAGTCATTAATTGAAGACAAGATATACCAGAAGTCCTTAATTTCCTCATAAAATATGAATAAAATCAACATATCCATGATAACTGAGATATTTGTCAACTGCTCTTTCCAAAGTCAAGAATTAACTTTCAATCTCAACATTGTCTTTTGCTTGAAACCTTCCTAATTTTTAGTTGCTAAAGTATTTTAGATTTGCTGTCAAGTTCATTATATGTTGAATGCACTTTAAAGGACAAGGCTGTCATTGTTGTATATAGTCAACAAATCTCATGAGAGAGTGTTGGTCCGCCTCTCAATACTTTCTGACCCTGTCTGTGGCACCAAACCTATTAGTTCTTACTGAAGATGTAAACCTTTAAAACCAAGTCACAAATGTTTAGCTCCATTTTCAGAAGAGGCTCAGCAATTTCCTAAAGCAGCTTGGCACTGTAGTTTTAGCAACTACAATTTCAACAGCCTTAACATGTAAAGACACAATATTATCGTAAATGTTGTGTGTGAAGCATTAAATATCTGGGTCGAGTTGTGGTGCGTGCACAGGAGGCAGTGCACGAAGATGCATACTGTACATACATTTCTTTATGTGTGTGTCAGATTACTTCCTCTTTGGAGGGCAAAGGCTTGAAGAGATCGCACATGGCTGGCAGCGAGTTTCCAACAAGTGTCTGAACCCTCCTGACTCGTTCTCCATGTGGACTCCCCACTATCAGCATATCACACAGGAATCCCTTCAAAGAGGACACTCAGTAGTCGAGCGTTATGTTAAACATAAACTCTACAAGAAACAACCAATTTCCCTCAAGCAATGGCCCTGGGTATTTGTTTCGAATGTACATGTGTTCTTGGACTCATGTGAGTAGAGTTACGGTTGTGAAAATCCCTAAGCAGTTTTCCTTTGTGTGTGTTAACCATTGATCACAATCTGTACATTGTCATGCCGCTCAGAGTCTTAACGTTTCAACAAGGCCACAGGACACCTCGTAATGCAGCCACTGGATAATAGTGACAGGCTGCTATTAAACTTCTCATTTAGTTCAGTGTGAAATGAGAGTCTGGTTGTCTATCTACAGCCAATTACAGTGGTTGGTGAGCTTAGTGACGACACCCTGACTAATTACAGTCACTGACTCTGTAATTACATGCAATGACACCCAAAGTCTCATAGGATTGTACTGCATGTTCCTGCAACTGAATCACAAGATGTGTAGCATGATACGGACAGAATGTACAAAATGCACCACTGAATTCTATTCATGGGAGTTGAAAGGCAAGGTGATTAATCAAACATGGTAGAGGAGCACTCTATGTAATTGATGAAACTGATCCAGATGTTGAAATGTTTCTCAAACGTTAATTAAAGGAGAATTCCAGTAACATCTAGAGTTAAACCCAATTAACTGTCTACATGTGGTTTACATTTCCTTTCATCATTTTGCAACACGTCATGGGATAAAATTTACAAAATGTTCCATTCTTTATTGTTGACCTTAGCTTGAAATTAAACCCGGCTTCAAATGAACTGCTGTCTCAGCTAACAAGGGGGAACTAAACAAGAGGAGTACAGCGGTGTTTGTGGCAATAAAGGTTATGATGTACAGTAGTCGGGGAATTATTTTGTCAACAAAACTTGACCAAATGACCCAAATGAACACTTTACATTTACAGTGATGGATTACATCAAACTGTAGAAGTTGATATTAGAGGCTGTTGAAGGAGGAAAGACCAACTTGCAAATACCAGCATTAAGGATGAAGAGAAGAGCATGGATGATCCTCAGTGCAAACCCAAAATGAGACTAACCGAGTAACTGTAAAAGAAAAAAGTCACATGAGTGTTATTATTTAATGTGCAGTAAAGTATTTAATGGCAATCATTATTGATTGTAGGCTTTATCTGTGGATCTACACTCACTTGTCCTCTATGTGATTTTTGCCCAGGACATTCATTCCTCTCTTGCTGATCATTTGCAGTTACATTCTGGGCAATTTGGCACTAAAAGCCTTGCTCTAGAAAGCATAAACAGAGGCAATTTTCTGACGAAATTAAACGTGTCAAATTTTGCAAAAGCACAGTTTAAATGACTTTATTCAGCAGCTTTGGGACAGTTGTTGGGTTCATTCAGTCTCATCTTAGCTGCACAGCCGGCTGGGCTACCAACAGCTGATGAGAGATGGAAAAAAAACATCTTGCCAGTTGTCTGCCTCTTGTCTTGGCATGTTTATCTTTTCAAACCACTCTTAACCAGTTTATAATCTTGAAATATTCAGTGTTGCCAAATTGCAGTTTGTATGTCTTATGATGCCCGCAGGCAGGTGCTGCTGGTATGTTGAAATGATGTTACCATGTGAGGATTACTACCATGTGTGTTTACTCCAAAACAACATCTGGACTCGAGTATTGTAATTTTGACATAATTGTATTTTATTTGAGTATTTCCATTCTACTCCAGTCCATTTCAGATGAAAAAATTGTACTTTTTACTCCACCACATTTATT